>QWTY01041078.1:326-14601 GCA_008033365.1 Pseudorectes ferrugineus | reverse complement strand
AAAAGAAAAAAAGAAAAGAAAGAGGAGACAGAGGTCAAGGGCTAGAAATGTGGAATAGAGGAAAAAAAAAAGGGGGCACCTGGCATCTTTGGAGCCATGGGGCACCTCCAGGGATGCTTTGTTTGGCAACCTGGCACGACATGAAAGCAGAAATAGACTCCACAGTCCTCAGGACCTCCTTCCCCTTCCCATTAGAGCTATGTACATAGAAGGATTGCAAATTGTGTATTTAAGACTCAGTGGGTATGACCTTGTTCCTCCTACAGCACAGAGGTTGCTTGTGGGGAAGAGGGAGAATTGAATAAGCAGGGTGACATAACAAGTTTATTTGTACAGAACTTACCTATTTTTTTATTCACATAAATGCATGCACACATTTGACCTCAATAAGATTGGAAAAGTAGCATTAATAATTTTGATAAAATAATTTTAAAAACTTCTCCAGTTGCTAATAAGCTTGTGTTGTTCTAGTTATAAGTATCCATAAAAATGTGTGTAATGTTGTGTTAGGCAATAATTGAATATCTGTGAATTATTGTTATTGTTTTCATTCTACTGCATTCTGCCTAGGTAGTACCTGCAATGTGTTAAGCTCTCCTCAGGCTACATACAAATGCAGGCATTTCCCACAATATGTGCTAATCAGTACAATCAAAATGTTCATGGCAAATGTCGATCTGTGAACCTGATCTCCATTGAAAAAACAAAAGGTTTTGCTGTATACACGAGCATCGCGTGCAAACAACACTTTCCAGATGTTTTTCTTTGTTTGTTTTTGGAAAGTGAAGTTGATAAAAAATGACTGTCAGATGCAGACCTGTGCGCAAATGGAATTAAACTGTCAGAAAAATCATCTTAATTTTATACCCTCAAGTCAAGTCCTCTGTTCAGCATTGCTTTAAAAACCTGCCTAGCCCAGACTTTAAATCCTGCTGAAGTCAAGATTTTTATCTAAATAGCTAGGTGTGTTCCCGAACTGGTGCATAGATTGACAGCAATATACATGTCTTTTAACATATTTTTAATATATATATTTTTATAGATATTCTATATATATATTCAATAGATTTGCAAGCTCCTTTCCATTAGTCCGGAACAATATACCAAAGTAAATTTATGTGATACACAAATAAAAAGCTTGTCTCTGAAATAAAAAGATAAGCTTTCCCTCTTTTCTCAGTATGGATATTTGAGATTAACCACATCCTTTACCTCAATTAAATGATCCATAGTTCTGCTGTATGGATGCTCAAATATTTCCATTGTCAGATGAAATTGTGTGATACTAGTCAGTACTCCAGCCAATCAATGTCTACCTGTTAAGCACTAATGATACGCAGCACAACAAAAATTTGTTTAGAAGTAACTGATCTAAATGAATCACAAGTTCAAAGCCTGACCATTAGTATGAACTATGTACTAAGAAAGAAATCTTTTTTCAGATCTGTCTTGCAAAACTCACCAGATATTTAAAATATCAAATAAGCTGTCTGACTTTCACCATGCTAAGCATTTTATGCACTTTCATAGTACGTCAAAATGCATTAGTGCAATTATTATAGAGATTAAGACTAGAAACACTCTGAAATGTATGTTATGTTTCTTTAAAAGTAACCTTTCTCTCCTCATTAAAATGGTTATTGGTAAAACCATTTTCCTCCCTCTGGAACTTACAGAATAAAGCTAGTAAAAGAAACTAAGTACCATTCATTATTGCCAGCATCTGTAATTGTTTGTATTATACTTTATGGAAAAAATACGTAAAATGCCACATTTGAACTCCAGACTATTAAAAGTGTCAGCTCTATTATATCATTTCTGAAGACCAATTTGCCTTTTTTCAGGAGGTTGTAATGAGCCAAGTTCATTTTGCTTCCTACCATTTATCTTTTCAGCAGTAATGGAAAATTTCCCCCTCAGGCACAGCAAGCTATTCTTATCTTAGACAATTAGGCAGAAATGAAAGGGATCATAAAGGTGAGATTTCTTCGCAAACAATGTGATGTACTTTATATCATTTAACACTGAGGAATGTCTGAAAAACAAATTCATAGTGGTATATGAATGCAGTGTGGTTAATAGCCGACTCTGAATAATATTTCAACTTCTTAACACATAAGAAAGAGTGTAGGCAACCAGGGTCACTTAAAGATATACTTAGCCTCTAGTTCTGTTGTTGACAATATTTCATTTTTAACAGAGCTTGGAAAACTTACAGTGACATTGAAAATAAACAGAAACAAGCCTGTGCAAAGCTATTAATTAATTACAAGATAAGAGGAAAAACACACATTTGGACAGCTTCCTTTACCGGTAAGCCTCACTTGGGAGGTTTGCAGACATCAAGGTTTTAGCAAAATATTTGCATTGTGCCCAACAAGCAGCGAGGTGTAGTAGCTGTATGTAGATTCCTTTGATGGATGCTTTTGCTGCCTGCACGTCCCTGTGTTGGTGCTGGTGACTGGGGACGCCTCAAAACTCTTTCAGCTCTCCTTTCCAGAAATATTCTTCTACTGTGTTTGAACTGCCAGCTAGTTCTACTTCTGTCATTTAATTGATTATTTAGGATCAGTTATGGATTTTTAGTGCTAATGTTTTGGGGGCTGATACTCTCTGTCCCATCCTCTAAAGGATCACTAAGCTATTTTAAGGCTAGAGTTCTACTGTATGGCCAGTATTCAGTTCAGGATAAAATATTCCTCCATAGCTTATTTTAATCTTTATGAAGTGACATGACCATGTGATGTTACCAGGTGGTATCAGTGTAGCTGAGTGTAGCTAATTCCCAATTAATTTAGGTGTATGCACCTCCTATAATTATCCTACCTCCTCAAATTCAGAGAATGACAATAATGATATGAGTCCATGAGGAAGTTCCTAGAGAAACACTGTGCAGTAACTGCTTAATGTTGCCTGAGAACAGTGTTATTCCTCAGGAAGCACAAGAATTTGAAAGAAGGAGAAAACTCCTATTTGCTGTGTATACCACAGGATTAACGTGGTATGTATATAATAGATAATAATTTAAGTCACTCACCTTTTTCCTTCTTTCTTTTTGGACAGTAGCATTTTCAATTTAATTGTGACCTATAAATGCAACAATTCTTTCTCTGTAAGAGAGAATAGTTACTGCTGAAGTTTCTGCATTTCAGTGCAGAGAGTGGCAGGTAAAGCACTGCAAAATGTGCTGCATAGCACAATGTAACAGTACATCCATATTACAATAATAGAGTAACACAATACAATAGTATTGTAGGTACTACATGCAAATAGTAGAGTGCATGATAGGTGTATAAAGGCATGTTGCCACTGTTACACCAAGGAGAAGACTTAAATAAAGAGGAAGAAGTGACAAAGCTTCCATAGGAACTGAATTGTGCCGTAGTCCATTTTAGCATTGCAGGAAAATGCTAAATCTTCTCTGAGGATGGAAAATTATTGGCACTTTACTTAGAGCAAATAGCTGCAATTACATTCATTACTTAGAGAAAATTTCTTCTCCTTCCATAGAGAAAGTTCTAATTTTGAAATGTTCTAGCTGAAATAATAGAATTAGAAAAAAACCATGCTCCTCAGTATTTACTAATACTCCTTATTGCCCTTCAGATTTTCTCGGAAACTGCTTAGGTAAGCACTCTGTAACTTAGTTCCTTCAAATCAAACTTAAATAGTTCAAATTGATATTTGATAATCCATCTCACATTCACCAAAAAAGAGCAGAAAGTGCCTATCTCAGCAGTGAACTTGGAGAACCTGAGGGGCAGCACTACCCTTTGCACTACCCAGCAAAGGGGTCAGGAAAGGTTACAGATAAGGGACCAGCTTTGGTGACAAGGTGATTTTTCAGCCATAGCAGCCACACCCATGTGGCGTTTTCTCCATACATGTTCCACTCAGTTTTCCTTCTGGCTCCATGGTCTCCCCAGGCATTTTCAGTCTTACTACTGAGAATGCACCAGGTCTCAGAGATGGTGGTGTGGGATGAGGTCATCTCAGAGGCTGTGACTGTTCTGGACTGGGTCATGCAGCACAATCCATCTTACAGCACAGTTCATGTAACAGCACGTAAACGCATTTATGCACCACTCTAGGCATCCTCCTGGATGTTGTTTAGTAGCAGTTTCTAATTAGAAAATTACTGTTCGATGATGAACTCTGTTCCATGTAGAGAGACATCTTTTTTCTTTCTGAGAATTGCTGAACTGGGAGATGGTGTTAGTTTTACTCTAGACTCAATATTTTCTGAGTCATAAATTTTTTATATTGGTATATTCCTCACTTTTGTCAAGAGTACCAATTAAGAAATGGGAACTCATGACTCAGGTTTCTTGAAATAGAAATTCTTCCACTCTTAGATGAATCACAAGTCTACATGTACATTATTTGACATACCTAATTTACAGGATTATTGCTGTTGCCAGTTTGACATTTTACACTTCAAATAAATTCACCCATAGGCACAAAGTCACTTTATACAGATTTTCTTATTTAAACAAAATGTCACTATGAGAAAGAGACAAGCTTAGTAAAAAATACCACTATCCTGTAACAAAAGGGTGCTGAATTTTGAAATATAAAGAGTAAGTTTTGACATGAATAATATTGACTGTCATCTGTAGGAGTAAGTATATTTAGGAAAACTTATAGAGGAACAAACTTATATAGAATGAAATATGTCCTCAAATTTTTCTGCATGCATGTGAGAGCCATATTATTGCAATGAATTAATAGTAAAAAATGAAGTGAGAAAAAAAATAAAGAAAACATGTAAGAAGGAACTTCTTAATCATGCTGAAGACTTTTGTTGTAATGAATGTGTTCCCCATTCCTTCTAAAATTAAAATAATAAGCTTATAATAGGTTTCTACTAACATATCTGCAACAATTTTTATAGCTCTATACACATGGCCCACAGCTGGTTGATCACAGGATTGTGATGATGCTTAGGAAGCAGAGGATAATCAGGCAGCAGGAAAGGTATGGAAGTGTGCAGAGAAAGGAGGAAGAAACCTGATGTGATCTAGTGCAGCTAATAAGCCTTCTCTGTGCAAGATTCAGATAATGAAAGTGATTTAACAGACACTCAGTTTGGGACAAAAAGTAATGGGATTGGGATGAGAAAATTATATCTGGTTAGCACCTGCTTCAGGTCCACACTGCAATGGTGCAGAAGTTGTTCTCTGGACATGTGTGTCTGCTAATTATATGACAGGAAAATACAAGAATATGTTTAGAAAACATTCTGTGGGTTCTTTAAGAAGTCTTAATGAGTGATCTTTGCATGTTTTCAGAAAACCTAAAGATCATCAGATATGGTGACATCACACTATATAATGATTTTGTGACAAAAAAAATTGTGAAGATAAACATTACCTGAGCTCATATACAGAAATATTTCTTCATATGTAATTTCTTCAAGACTGCATCACAAAACACCCAGCAAGTAACCCTTCTAAAAAATGTTTTCTTTTATTCCTGTAATTATTCATTGCCTATCAGAAGAAAGAAGGTGACTTACAAGACTTCTGTCATCATGAAAACCAATGTTATCCTCAATCTCTCTCTAAAAATAACAAGCTATCATCAGGCAAGATAACCAAACTGATAAAATACCTTGGAAATAAAGTGAACCTTGCCTCATGATGTGATCTTTCTGATGTTCTTATTGAAGTTCTTGATAGATATCAATACTTTATGGCCAGACATCAATATGACTTTCAGAGACTTTGCATCACACAAGATTATCCTCTACATCAGTGAACAGTTTAAAATGTGTTAAGACTTGATATTGTGTGTACTGTTCATATGGAAGATGCCTTCAGAGACACTCCAGGACACACCACACTCAGGGCAGTGGTATATCTTGAAAGTATAGGAAGGATATTCATAATATACCAAGTTACTACTAACAGTTGGTAGCAAGCTCTTTTTTTACTAATTAACTTTTGCTCTTAAGAACTTTTAATCACCAGAAATTATAATAATCTTCTAACAGTTAGTGGAAGCACTTTGGAAAAAATCTCTACAACAGTGACAAAGGACAAGGACATTTTCAAACAGAAAAAAACCAGGATCTTAGTCATACTGGTACACAGACTTCTGGTGTGTATGCAACGATCTGGGGCATTGCAGCATTCATTAGCTTGGAAATCTTAAGAGTTTTCCACTTCATTTGGCAAATATGAGAATTTCTGCTAAACCTAAGCAGCATGTTCACATATCACTGAATCTCCAAATAGTACAGAGGCCATTTCATTTTTTTTTTTTTTTAAAAAAGGATAAAGAAGGTTCTGTATGTGTGCAGCATATACCTTACAGTATTATCTGAAATATTTACAGAGAATGAACACCACATGTTCGTGCAGCTGCACTAGCAGTGTCGTGTTGCTGCCACGTGCAGCCAGTGTAGAGCTGTTCCTCCAGAATGGCTCACCTGGAAGGAGTTCCCTTCTCGAGTTGATGCAACAGCTGTAGTAGCCGACAGAAATTGTTTTCTGTAAGCCCACAAGCCTTAGCACTATCAGAACAATATTAACACAAAAATGTGCACAAAGACATACAGACAGTTAAAGCACTTACCAGCTGGGATGCAGAAGAAGAGGACTAGAAGCTGCAGGTGACAGAAATGTGCCACTGTAGAAGTAAACAGCTTAGCTGATGATGTAGAGGTTGAATATCAATAGCAAAGAATGCACACACATAAATATGGGACTGGAACATCTCAATGTCATAAAATTCATTCGTATGAGGTAATTATTCCTTAAATGTGCACTTCAGCTGATGACCTTGTGGTATACCTTACAAGATTTAAAGTAAAATCCATATCAACTGATGCATGAAACTGCACGCAGAAAGAAAGTTTTGAGAGCAAACATTAAAAGTTTGTGGTGGTGATAAAGAGTTGTAGCAGTTATTGATTTTTTACATTGCTTTTCCAGTTAATGTGACAGTCATTTGAGTCAAGCCAGATGTAAACGAGATACTGCAGAGACTGTACACAGTCCACTAAGAATAAAATTATATAAACTCTGAGCAACAAAGAAGCTCCAAGACTGATGTCTTTGCAACACTCTGAATCATTTAAATTAGCCCCACATCTCAAATCAATCAGGACATGAATGTCTATGACAACTTTTATGTTTCTAACAGCAGTGTCACAGCTTTGACAGATATTGACTGAAACATTGTGACTGAACTAAAACAAACCTTTCCACAGCCAAATACAGATCAGAGCTATTCCAAAGTTACTCTTTGTTGTTCCAGAGGTCCAGTGTGCCCTAGTTAGTCTTAACCTTTAGAAAACATATCGAAGGGACAGTTTAGCAGAATCAGAAAGCTAACCTGTGATCCTATGGATCTTTATTTGTTTTCTTTTAAACGAAGCAGTGCCCACTATAGATTTTGTTTTCCTCTTTCTTTCCTTCACAAATGTGGTGGTGAAATATCTCCTAAAGCATAATTTTCTTCATAGGGGCATAACTTCTTAAGGACAACTAACAATGCTATTATAATTAAAATGTTAGTAGCTAATTGACCATATAGTTAAACTGAATTAGTTTCCTGTCAGTCAAAATAACAAATAGAATTATTAAATAGAAGTCAGTCTTCAATCAGCAGATGCAGGACTGCTGTGTAGGGTAACTAGGACAATCCTTCCAGGGGCAGAACCATTATGGACTGTGGAAGCCGCCTGATCTTTTCTGGCTTTTCAAATGGAGTTGTCAAAGACAGAAGAGCAACCACTCAAGTCAGAGGAGGGGGTCACTTGTTTGAAATTAAAACATCATAGACACTGGTCAGGGAACGATCAGTAATTGCTACTCTGCTTTCTCTGTTGCTTTGTGTTCTTTGGTTTTACAGGTTTAAACTATTCAAATTGTAAATTCATTAATGGCAGCAACTATTCGTTAATAAAATTCAGTTTCATTAAAGGATCCACACTGAATCATTAGCAATATATTTCATTAATAAATATTATTGTAGAGATACTGTAGCTACAGAGAAATAGTCATGGGTACCTGTGGTGAGATATGTCTGAACACTTCTTTCTTATAATGTTATTGCCTCTTATTTTTAAGTCTGCCATTTAGCAAGTGTTTAAACAGCTCAAGATGACCTTACTGCTTTGACACTAAATCACAGGAAAGAGCTTCTAGTGTCAAAATAGTAATAAGAAATGCCAAGAAGTCTATGGATATGTCACTGTAAAATAAAGCCGTCAGCTCCTGTTAGAGAAACATCAGATTTACATTTACTTCAACAAGAAGTAAACAGTCCTGACAAGTGAAATGTTTCTTATGTTTCATCCCTTGGAGGATTTAGAGGAAGACAAATGCTGCTGTTTCTGAGGGGTTCAAATGCAGGTCATGGTGCCACTAGGAGGGCAGGGCTGTTCAGCGGAAGCGAGCACACTGCCCTACTGTGCTTCCCGCTCTGGGGCAGGTCTTCACAGCTCTGCTCAAGCTGATTCTGGTCCCCTTCCTCTCCCACAGACAGCCCTTGGGACAGGTGCCCCTCAAATGCCTGGTGAAACTGAAGAGGGTGTCACAGCTGCAGGCAGCCGCCGTCACTTGCTACCAACATGCAACATGCCTTTGCTTGCTTGAAGTTTGCCATCAGAGCATCTTTGTGTTCTATAGGATAAATAGTTTGTGACTCCTCAGAGGCTGTTTTCCCATGGAGCTGCAAACAGAATTTTGTACGTGACACAAGTAAAAATATAAAAATCTCCTGTCCTTGTGTGGGGTTTTTTGTTTGTTTCTAGATAGAAGTTCCAGTAACACCTTTTTGTATTAATTTCGTTTAATGAAAATCAGATTTCAAGAGGGTGTGAAATCCTTGGAAGAAAATAAATATTTAAATAAAATATACATGAACAATGCAATAAATAAATTAAAGCTTAACCTTTAAAGGGTACCGTTAGGTTGGTTGTACCTACTTAGTTCAACAGGAAGGTTGACCTTTAAAGGCTATTCATAGCTTAGTTTGGTACTTTGGTCAGTGGAACAGTGCCCTGCTAAACGGTGTTGAGGATGAGGTCACAGTTTACAACTCATATTGTGACGATTTATTTTGAAATTCAGAGTAGTAATGGTCCCAGTTTTTAAAAATCTGTTTTACCACTTGATAGCATGATTCTAATTATACTGACAAGTTATTCTCTACAAGATATCCTATTATTCTTAGTTCAACTTCCTAACTGTAGCTAAATCATTCTAAGTGTGCCTGGCTAAACACATTTGGACCTCTCTGGAAGGCAGTGGCCTAAACCTAACATTACCACTGCTGTGTAAGTAGCACAGGGAGTGCTGCTGCAGAAGCAAGAAAGATCCCTACAAATGTTCAGTCTTCTAGTATTCTCCCTCCTCTTTGAAGTACTTCTGACTTTGGGACAGGCCCAGTTCCTTTTGGCTTTTATTTCCCTCAGGCTGTATTAAACAATTTTTTGTGGGTTTTTTCTCCAAATTAAGACATGCTCTTTGATTGTAACTTCCATTTCTCTATTGTAAATCCAACATTTATACTTCAAGATTATGAAGTACACAAGTCTAAATTGCATATAAACATGAACTATTCTTTCTGGTCAGACTTTATGCCCAGTAGTGGTAAAAGTAGCTCTGGAAAATTTTGACAGTCAAAGGATGTTTGTGCAGACAGGATGGCATCAACTGAAGTTCTTTTTCTTATGTTCTCTTGTCAAATACAAACCCCCTGAGTCAGGTAGTCTTGACACTATCAAGAATCTTAATACTATATAGAATTGCGGTATTTATAATAGCATTCTTTATAAGGAAAATTACTGTATGCTCAGCTTTCTAGGTATTTGCTTTTCTTAGTGAATAACATTAAAGGAACAGAGATATCAGTTGTTCTGAGCTTTCACTGCAAATGCTCAGGAATACACATTTTATTTTTCCTTCTTTGTTTACAAAATGCCTGCAGAAATGTAACAAAATGTTCAGATTTGCATATATGTACAGAACTTTTTTCTCCTTGTAGTCATGAAGTTTTTCAAGGAGTTTTTAAAGTTTAACTGTAGCTCATGCAATGCTCTATTTAGTGAATTTTGACTGCTGCATATGTACAGACAAATCCCTTGAAGCTCCTTTTGTGTTTCTTGGAAACACAACTGCATGGAACTACAGAGATTTGTATTGTTCTGTCTAAAAATCAAACTTGAAAAATACTCTTGCAGAGAGCAAACCAATTTTGCTGAAAGGTTTATTCAGAAACTAGTCCAATTTTCCAAGTAGAAATTTGGAAAAAGGAACAGCTCTGTGTCTTAAACTGCATGTTTCAAACTGGTAAACATTTAACGTAGATACAGACCATGAAGTCTTATAAGAGACAAAAATACAGATGTGTAATTATATAGTTTGCTCATTGACATGGTTGTCTACGTAAGACCCCCTTAAAACATCACATAACACCAGGGGAAGTCTTAGAGGTATAAAATATACTTATGACAAATGAACTAAGTTTAAATCTCGATTTCTGGTAAAAATGTTAAGAACAAGAAGTCCAATCATAACATTATCACTGAAATTCATAAGCCCCCCACAAAAGCATGGGAAGAAAACAGTGTTTCTGCTACAGAAATAAGTGACCACTCTAGTTTTCATTAATATCCTTTGGCTGTACTTCATTACCTGAGATTGTTTTAGAAAACATTTAATAAACCCTTTCTTTTTAAGCTGGTAAATTTGATATTGCCTCTGGTTTGTAGTTTTTCCAGTTGCAGCCAACCCTGAACATGTTGATTACCAGTGATGTGTGCAGGTGTCCCTTGCAGGTTTATTTGCTTGTCACAACACTCTGCTATTAAGTTGTTGAAAAAAAAACCACCTAAGTTTCAGATGCCCAGAAAATGTGTCTTCTTTCTACACAGCTGCCTGTCACTGACATGGTCCTGGCACTGTGAACTCAAATTATTTCTGTTAACTTACCCGGGAGAGCTGATGAATTTGGACCTCACTCATGGGACTGTTCTGTTTTTTAAGAATAGGGCTTAAGCTCTTAGAGCAAGCCATGGAACAGCATCATAGAGCAGCTGAGGAGGGAGGGCACCTCTGGGAATCCTGTGGTCCAGTCCTAGGCTAAAAGCAAGATCAGCAAGAGCTGGTTGCTCAGAGCTGTTTCCAGTCATGTTTTGAATATCTCCTAGGAGAGATACTCCACAATGTCTCAGCACGACCTGTTCGACCACCCTTACAATAAAAAGGTGATTTGTTATCTTTAAACAGAATTTCCT
Organism: Pseudorectes ferrugineus; assembly: GCA_008033365.1. NCBI lineage: Eukaryota > Metazoa > Chordata > Aves > Passeriformes > Pseudorectes > Pseudorectes ferrugineus. Next base: position 3,350 of record QWTY01041078.1, on the reverse strand, counting down.
GTATTTCAGTCTGTGCCCTTTGCCTCTTGTCCTGTTACTGGACAGCACTCAGAACCACTTCTCTCCCTTTTCTTTACTCTCCCTTTCAGTTGTTTTTGTGCATGGACAAGGTCCCTCTAAGCCTTCTTATCTCTGTGCTGAACAGTACCAGCTCTCTGAGGCTCTCCTTGTATGAATGGTGCTTCACTCCTTTAACTGTCTCTGTGGCCCTCCACCGGACTCGCTCCAGAAAATTCATTTTCTTCTACAAAGCTCCACACACCAGGTGTGGCCTCACCAGTGTGGACAGAGGAGAGCTGTCAACTCCTTCAACCTGCGGGCAGCTCTGCTCCTAACACAGCCCAGGATGCACTTGGCCATCTTTACTGCAAAGGCACATTGCTGGCTCACAGTCAACTTTTTGCTCACCAGAACATCCAAGTCCTTCTCTGCCAGCATTCCTACCCCCCTGAAGGCTGGTGCCTGCGGTTGTTCCTCCCCTGCTGAGTTGCCTGAAGTTTTCAATGAAGTTATGATGTGAGAAAGTGTCCAAAGTCTTCCTTTTTATTTCATTTTTAAGTGGTCTTGCCAAGGAGCCCCTTAGACATAACCATGAAATTTTTAATCTCTTTTTCTTATTGAGTAATTTTTCAAAGAGAAAAATTTTGAGAAGTTTTCGGAATATATTCCTTATTTTAAGGAAACATATGACATTTTATAGTTTGACATTTAGAGAAATATGCTGTGCTTAGATCAGCATGCTCTTTAATTTCAACATTTCAGTTTGTCAGTTATAAGAATTTTGAATTAGTGTTTAAAAAAATATTCTGGCAGGCTGAGGGTTTTGGGTTTTTTTTTCAAATATTTTATTCATGAGAATTTTTAAGATTTTTGACTCTCTTGATTTGTACTGTATTTTTCTAAAAATCAAGAAAATTGCAGAGATGGAAAAAGAATGTGTTCAGCTCCCGTAGCTGTCTACGACAGCCTTTCTCTTCCCAGAAACCCAGATATAATCTATCATGTGTATGATTACATAAAGGATTACCATTCTGCATTCATTCTTCTCATCCTTGGAAGCTGTGCTGTGTACTCAGTTTATACAATCCAATTAAAATGCCTTCACACTTTAAAGTAGCAGTACTCATAATAGTTATGAGTAGTTCATTATTGAAAAATCATGTTACAGTATTTCTAAGTTAGCTGTAAATTCTTATTACAGTTGAAGAATTTTAAGGATATAAGTCAGAAAGAAATAATTGAATTGTGTTGTTGATGCATATAATTGATGAAATCCTGGACCCACTGAAGTTTAAGAGAGAAGTTCTCACTGACTCGGGCAGAGCCAGGATATTATCCAATACATCTGATACTGTCTTTCACATGCATTCTGAAGAGTCAATTATGTCCTTGCTTCATATTAGCATTTTGGTTGTGTCAGGAAGCCTCAGTGAAAACTGCATTCTGATAGGTATTACTCTTTCATGTGTCTTATTAGTCTTACAGATGTCACTCCACAGGCTGCAGGAGGATCACAACTGCCTTGTAGAGTTATATATTAGGACAGAATCAGCACCTTTCTTCCGTTTTGATTCTGAAATTCAGTTTAAGGCTCAAGCTGTTAAGTAAACCCCTTTTTTAAAATTACATCCTGGCTTTCTTCCTTTCAGGACAGCTGCATCAGGTTCAAAAACTTCTTTCAAGAGATGTTCTAGCCTTTTCTGAGGCTGCCAGTTTTCACACTGGATTTTGTTTCTGAATTGAGCACAGGTACACACACCCACCCATACAGGTGAGAGATGTGCCAGGGAATTTTTTTGCTTTAAAATTCTTAATAGCCATGAGCCCTTGCTATTTTCAAATTTGAGGGTTTGATATAAACTACGGTTTCTAAATAGCTTTAAAAAGATTACTTTGAGCAGATTTCTACATAGAAACTCTTTTCTCTCTCTAAAGAACCTAAAAAAATCCCCAATCCAGGTGGCCTCTTTCAGTGCCTGAAGATGTAAGATAAAGGCATGCTAAATTGAAGAATGGTTTCTGCTTCTGTATATGAGGAGCAGAGAGCTCCCAGGTGAGTGACTGAAGCCACAGCCCGTTCCCATGAGCAGAGCCACTGCAGCTGTTGGGGCGTGTCTATGAGCCTAGAACCAAATAACATGCAATCAGATTTCTCCAAGAACTGTGAAATTCTTGATATGGAGATATGCAATCTCACCCTACAATCTAACCTTGCTTTTATTAGCCAGTTACATTGCTATATGCAGCCAAAGAGAATTTGGCAATTTTACAGTATGATAACAAAAAGAAGTCTCCCAAGCCAGTATTGTGATTAACATCACTTTTCTCAGCAAAATAACTCCTTGTAAGCTTCTGAGTGAAACTCAGGTCTCAGAATACATGCCAAATTAGGTGTCCTGGACTTCCAGGTTCTTAATTTTCTTCACTGAATGGTCCCAATATAAAGAATACCAGCCTTTACTTGTTATTCTTTAAATAAGGGCACATCAACACCTGACATTTAAGCATGGCGAAATGGAAATTTAATATGGAATAAATATTCCTAAATAATCCTGTGCTCAGACGTCTTTTTTCACAAGAATGAACTTCATATCTTCTCAGGCTTTCACTTTGTTCTTAACCAATGTGATTGTAAGATTTGTGATCATTGGCCTGGAATTTGGATTATAAGTTTTCAAATTCTAGCTAATATCCCACTCCTTATAAAACCCTGTGTTAAACTTGAGCAGGTAAGAACATTAAATCATTGTTAACTTCCCCAACTCGAACCTAAGTGTGTACTATTCTGTATGTAGGTAGTGATGCTCTCTCTTTGATTCAGCTCTGTGCTCTTTACAGACTGTACTTCCAGCCATCTGCATCATGCGCGTTGTAAAGATGATACATACCAGCAACATAGAACACAACATTTCTATTCTGAATTCTACTTAGTCTTATCCACATTAAAGACTCTTTTCAAGCAGGAAAAATATAGCTTCAGAGCACAGAAGTTTAGTTGTAATACATGAAGTCGATATTCATGTC
>QWTY01041077.1:0-12142 GCA_008033365.1 Pseudorectes ferrugineus | reverse complement strand
GAAAAGCAATTTTTATCTTCATCAGCATTTCCTGTAAGCTTTTGTAAAACATTCAAAACTCAAAAAAGCATGACTGCAAAAGAAACTGGGAATTTCCTCAGCTGGGAATTTGTAATTTGGTCTTTATCTTATTATTTCCTTCTGCGGCATAGAACAAATAAAATGTTAAAATGAAATCTGTTTTGCATTATTTCATTGAAAGATGTCATCATGTCCCATGTGCCCGTTACCCTCTCTGGGCTCGGATCCCTGGTTACACCATAGGTTTTTGGTGGAGCAGGAGGGGGAACAGGCAATAAACACTGCTGCCTGAAAACCTTGGGCCAGGGGCAGTGTGGCAAGTGGAGCACTCTTTGCTATGTGTTGTCTCAGTAGTGTCTATACTCTCCTTATTGCCTCCCAAAGTGCTGAGTTACTATTGCAATGCATCACAACAAATCTCGTTTAAAAGAGATTTTTGTCATGTTTCCCCTAATATGCTTTATAAAAAATAAAATTATTCACCAAATGCAGACATTTATCGTGAAAGAGTGTCTCAAACACAAAACTGGATGAGAAGCAGATATAGCAGAAATAAATTGTAATAATTCCAGACAGGCTATATAGATATAGCCTTCCTCACAGCTAAAATATGAATAATATTGTTCTGATCTTTGAATGCAGATTGAGAAGATTATAACTGTTTAGCACCTAGAGTTTTAACATGGAAAGAGATTTTTCAAAGCCTAGAAGCTTTCACAGCATTAGAAGAAAAAAATCTTAGGAAGTGACTATTGGGTAAGATACTCACAGCTGTAAGTAATGGATCTTTTTTCACAAAGGATGTGAAAGGCACATTTGCCTTTTACTCTTGGAGCCCCGTTGCTGTCAGTGTGCCATGTCAGAGAGTGTGTAGTGGAGTAAAACTTCGCATACAGTTGCAAATACTCAGTCCACAGTGCGATCATTGAACTTGATGTTGATTCTTCATAAACACAAAACAGTTCTCAAGTCAAATAACATTTTAAGGGAAAGCCACAAGGAAATTACGTGTTCTGAAGACATCAGCAAGAAATCACGACCAAGTAGGGAATAACTGTAGACTCCGATAACGTGAAAGTCTCTATGCATCCTAAGGTTTCACATTGACTGGAATAGGTGAAAGAAGAGGAAAAAGAGAATAATGAATTTTGCTTATAGTTTCTAAGGGATAGAGCTTATGAAAATATATTTTGACCTTTTGCTGCTTGAAACTTGACTTGTAGGATGGTATAATCCCTAAGTTACAAGAATTCATGTTGGTCAAAACTAACTCAGGCTCCTGGAAAGTAAAATGGAAAACCTCATTTATTTTGCTAATGTTTCGATTTCAGTAACTGTTGTGACAGGGATAGGAAGAATATTCTTAGTGTAAACACTACTAACAACACTAAACTTGAATAATTGAACTCTCTATTTTCACTGTATTCCCTCTGAAAATATATCAGTGTAAATACAGATTCAGCCATGACCCAAGGTCTGCTTTTGGTGCAGACAAGAGAGTGGGGTGTGTTTAGGGATAATCCTGTATTTCTGCTCACCAGGAAGAACAGTTGCCACAGTCACTGTGTTTAGGAGTAAGATACTGTCTATCTTTCACTGTATCTTTGTAGGATGCCAGAGGTACTTTAGGGAGACAACTCAGGTGAAGGAACGGAGCAGCATGACAAAGCAGCAAGATGAAGGAATGAAGCATTAAGGGAAAGAAAGCCTTGTGTTAGGGAAGGAAAAGGGGCTTTGATGCTGATGCAAGATTTTGCTTCCCCATCACCACAGTTCAATACTTTGATATTTCTTGTCACCTTGTTTCTTATTTTGAATTAACTACAATATTAAAAACTACATTTTTAAAATTTGAAATCAAGACAAGACCTTTCAGAGACCTTCAGAGACCTTTCTGTTTTGTTGTGGTTTTTCTTGAAGATTTGTGGGTCACGTTCAACATTCCCTAACTACAGAATTTATTATGCAACATGAAGAGATAACCTGATTTCTTTGGGCATTTCTAATTATAAAAGGCTTTTCTTATATGTTAATCTACTATTTTAGCAGGAGAAAATTTCAGCATATAAGGTGGGCTCATTAAAGGGTAAATCAGAATTTTGTAGTGATGGGAGTCATTCTTGTTTGTTACAGAGGCTGGGAGTGCTGACTGAGTCTGGGACTACAGAGGGTAGAAAGACCATCTTGCATGCACAGCAAACCCATGGTGTCCTGATGATCTAGCTTCTCTTCCTAGCTCTGCTCCCTGGGAGAAAGGTTCCAGGTGACTATTAAAACTCCCTTCTCAAAGGCATTCAGAAACTGCGTGCCATTGCCTTCTGGGTGTCTGATGGCAGAAGCTGCGGAGGACCGAGCTGCAGAACTGCTCAGCTCTCACAATTGCAGCTAAACTGGATGGGGAACTGTGATTTTAAAAGTTATAGAATACTTGCTGTGATAGCTTTTTAAAAAAATCATTCCTATGTGTGTGAAATTGGTCTGTCTGCTCTAGCTATATCTGTATTTCTGTTTGTTCAGAGTAAGAATGTGGATGGCAATTTCCCCTAAATGTATACGGGTATCATCGTACTTAGTAGCTGATGGAAGCATTACAAAAATTAATGTCATTGTGAAATCTGGGAGAATCAACATTATTTCTTTCTTCAGAGTAAGATGGAGCTGTGTACCACAATGTGACATCCTTTCACACCTTGAACTGGACAGATAAAATGAAATATTCACTACATGCTTACTAAGAACATCCCCATTGACACACCTAGTGCAAGTCAGTAATTTTTATTTTTATATTTATGTAACAGGACTGAATTATTATTGTCCAGGCAGCAATATTAGAAGTTGTGGATTTTGACTATGAAACCTCATTGTGCTTTCACTGTAAGTATTTAAGTGCTTGTAAGTAATATGCTGACTAGGATGTTTCAATAAAAAAAATTGTGTTGGTACCAAGCTGTATTTGTATTTCTTAGAAGCTGAATCTAACTGAAATAAGCTTTGTTTCTTCTATGTTGCATCTTTCCCATTTTCAATGCTGCGTTTTCTTTTATGCTTCAGCTTTGTTATTAAACTATGAGGGCATTTAAAGACTGTCGAAGGCAGAGTCCAAATGAGGAGTTCTTATTCCACAATACTAGTAAATTGGGAGTCATTCATTTATAATCACACCTGCAGTCTGCTAAACTGAAATATCCAGCTCAAAACAAAGCTCTTTTAGAACTTTGAATTTTGATTCTAGATTTGTTAAGGCTTACTACCTCTGAGAAGTTTTAAAAAACAAGACTGTTGTTGCAGAGTCAGCAGTCATCAGGAGAGTCATCAGCAGAGGGGCTGACATTCAAAAAGCACATTGACAGAATAGGAGCTAGGATGGATTAAACACTCTGAAGGGAGGGTATAAGTAAACAGACTTTACATAGTGCTCTGTTTGGTGCCCTCTTCTTGGTGAGATGCCCTCTCTGTTCTTACTAGACACAGGTCCATATGATGGCAAGACTATTCCAAGTTGATTGAAGACTCTGAATATTATCAAGTTCTGAGTGTTCAGCATGAAACCTTGTTAAAATTTCCTAATATTCAGACAGTGATCAACACCTCTCTTTGGAAAATCTGTTTTCTTTGAGCTAGGCCTATAAAATTATTCGTTACCTCAGAACATATAGATCAGTCTCCTTCCCCACTAGCAAAAAATCTTTATCTGGGCAAAACTAATATTGCTCCTACAGCTTACCATGAATATCAGAGCTTGGCAGGATTTCACTACCTTCAGTTTCCTCCACCAGCAATTCATAACAGTGATTTAATACATTCTGTCCTCCTTTGGAATATGGCCACAGTTTAAACTGCTGAGAGGCAAGTGAGTCAGATCAGGCTGAGTGCTACCTCCAAGCTAATCCCCTTTTCTCAAACCAGTGTTCCCTCCTGGCCTCTGTGGTTTCCTCTTTGCAAAAAGCACCCCTCCATATTGCATTGGTTAACTGCTTCTGAATTTGTATGCAATATGATGTAAGGTAGCAGATTCTCTGGCACACAGGTCATGCAATTTACAACCTTAAAAGGTAAATTATTGATAAATTTCTGATGCTGCAAAAATAAGTAAGTGGAATTTTTACAAAGTATGATCTGGACATGATCTTTGCTTGAGTTTATTATTCTGCCTGTTTCTCCCCCAAGTTTCCCATGCCTCTAGACAGACTCAGTTTAATATCCATCCCAGATATACTGCCATCTCCAAGTTTCTGGCAGTCGCTGTTATCTGTCACACTGATGTGCTGCACAGGAAAATTGTTCTGCATTTTTTTGGTGGAGAAATAAAAAGTTATTGGCATAGGTAGTTTGGAAGCCAGAGCAGCTTTCTTACCCAGTGAGATATTATTCTGTTTCAGAAGCATCTGAAGGGAGTCAAACCTAGTCCACGCATATGTTCAATTTTACATGGTGTGCTGAGGCCAAAATTCAGGGCCAGCTGCTCCCGAGTCTCTGGCATGTGCTTTTCTTTAACCACATAGAGCGTTGCCTGTCTGTATCTGCTTGCACAGTTGTGTCTTCAGCTTCAGAGCCATATATATATGTTTCTTAGCCTCTCAGTGTCTTTTTAAAAAAAAAAAAAAAGAAAAGACGTCATTTGGAGTTAAGTCTAGAAAAGTGGTTTGCTGTCTTCTGGCTTATTAAACTGCAGTAGTACTAGAAAATATAATGTGACAACTACTGCCTGACTTTCGCATCTATACGGAATAGATTTTAATGTTGTTTTAAAACTTAGTATAGGAAATGAAGCCTCAAACTTCATGTATTCTGGCTGCATGTAAACTGGTACTTTTTTGTCACACATGAGGACAGAGATTAAAAACAACTTTATAAAGTATTTATGAGGTTTTGATTTACCACAATTATTTTCTCTGGCTTTCAGAGTCTCTGAATAGTATCTTAATGCTAGATCATATTTTCTGACAGCAAAACACCAGATACACTGTAATGATTTGGCATTCAGCCGTTTGGAATGAAGGCCAAAACTGGATAAATAAATCTTTTTCAATAGCAAGGAGCAATGATTGCGTTGTAAACTCTGCATAAATCTGTGATATTACAGAAAGCAACTGTTTTGCAATAAGTTGAATTGAAAAAAAACTATGGAAAAAATTTCCCGTACTGGAAAGATGTCAACATGGCATTTTGCTACCAGAGTCTTTTATACTGTTGCAAGTGAACTTTTAATAATGTGACAGAAAGTGTTTTTCTTGATTATTGTGCTCAAGATTGCGTGAGAATTCCAGACCGGACTAGTATTTCATAAAAATATTAGCTTTATTAATAACACATAAAACACATTGGGATTCCTAGTAGTCAGTTCTACACATGGTTAGGAAAAGGCAGGTGGTTTGCGAAATAGAGCTCATGCTATGCAAGATTTCTATCAGGAGGGGCAAAGCTCTGAGTTATTTTGTATTCAACTGGAGCCAGTGGTGTAAACATGTTCACTGATGTGCATTTACTGCTAGCGGTGTATGACTGTAGGTCTTAGAAGTGATGCAAGACATCAGGGTTGCTGTGCTAAACACTCTGCAAGGGTGTAGACAGACATCACCCTCACCCAGAAGAGCTTATAGTTTAAAATACAGATGTCTCAGACCTGATGGAAAGGGAAGCAGACGTTTAAGAGAGGCAATTTATGCAAGCCACAAACTGCCAGTGGCAGCAGGGAAAGGAGGAGTGTTCCCAGAGGCTGAGCCCCATGGTGCAAGCTGTGACTTTCAGTGCACAGGAGGGTAGGTTTGTTTATTTTCCCTTCAAACTTTCGCGCGTGGAACGACTGCATGGGAACGCAGAGGCACACACGGATGTGCCCGTGCAGCCACACGGGTCCCGCCGGCAGCTCCGGGCATGTGTCGGGCAGGAGGAGCGAGAGGGCCCCATGGTGCTCCTCAGGTCAGGGCCTGGGAGCGGAGGGGCGGGTGCCCTCTGTGACCCCCTGCTCTATCTCTTCTTGAGAAACTACCTCGGTTTGGCTTTAAAAAGGGCCACGACCAGCTGAACAAATGTATGGCTATTCGGTGTAACATTTCCATGCAGTTCAGGTTAATAGTTCACTTACAGTGCAAAGACTAAACCTGTGTTCTCCAGATCGTATAGACTCTACCTCAAAAGAAATAACAATAATGATAACCATAACCATAACAATAATACTTCTTTAACTTTTACATTATTAAAAAAACAACGTCCAGGAAAAGATTGTCAGCAGAAATGGTGAGGGAAGGATGAACAAGGATGCAGAAGCGTGTACTGATGTGCACTTCACGGCTCATAAAGCCCTGCGAGGGCAGGTTTTAGCTCCTCGGGCTTCACGATGACCCTTTGTTTCACCGTATGAAGCTGCAATTGAAAGGAGTGAAGCGGGGCCGTGCCCGGGCTCCCCGCGCCGCCGCTGCCGAGGGGCTGTGCCAACACGGGGCGCTGCTCCGGCCGGCGGGAGGCGGCAGAGCTCGGATCCCATCCCATCCCGGTCCCGTCCCGGTCCCGGTCCCGGCCCGCCAGGACCCCGCGCTGCAGGGGACGAGGCACCATCCCCGGGAGCAGGCGGCAGCTGGGAATCCCTCACAGGGTGGTGGTTAGGGAGGGCTGCAGTGTGTACATGCACGTAGGAGAGGAGCATTGGAATATATCCAGAGCCCAAATCCTCGAGTCTTAGCAGCTGAAAGATGTCAAATGCTCTCCTTAGGCTGGAAAGTGTTTGGCACGCTCCCGGAGTGTGTCAGTACAAGACTGGCACCGTGGTGCTCCAGGGACCACGAGGAAAACCTTAGGATTACAGCTGTAACTTGGCCACTTCCTCAGTTACCACCTTCAGGTTCAAACCTCTCAACCCATCTGAAACGGAGCAACGTCCCAGCATGATGCACTTAGCACATCTGATTGCTTAATTATTATCTGCCTTTCCACACAGCTAGAATCACAGCTTCACCTGCTCATGTGGCACCCACATGTGCTGTCCTGAACATCAGTGTGTGAGCGGCTTGGGATCACTGCCACTCTGGTATCTTCTTCTCCTGCCTTCGCTAAAACTCCTCATTCCAACTGCAGCTTCTGCACACTCTCCTAGGTATGGAAATGTAAATGCATTCACAAAATAACTGTGCAACTAGCAGAACCTTGTGTTAACTGCTTTGAGAGTGAAAAGTGCCCTCTAAATAGAACAGTTGAATCTCTGTGCAATAGCTAAACATCTGCCAAAGAAACTAAACACAGTTTTTAAATTTTATAGTTTTTTATAAGCTTCTCATCATTTAAAGCCACATGGACTTTAATTAAGTGCTGTCATGATGGCTAGTAAATGAATGTATGTCAAGTATTGCTCAATAAACTCAACAACATAGGTATTCTCTCAGAACTGTGTCAGAAAATACATTTTTATTCTGAAAAAAGCCACTCCAAGTGTTTTCGCTTTCATTATGCAAAGAATACATCCCCTGCCCTCATCCTGTGGAATTTTTTAAAAGTTATTAGGTGTTTATCTGCATTTCCAGTGTAAAAAATATTGATCCGAAAGAGGCCTCAAGACAGAGTTGGAGATAGGAAGATATAGGCAGAAAAATTTTGAGAAAAGTTGCCAGTAAAGTTATGTCCAGCAAAAGAATGCAGGTAAGAAGGAAAGGGAAGTGGGAAACAGACTTTCGAGAATCAGGTACTTGCTGTGTGTACTTATTACATCAATTTGCTCCTGGTCCAAAGCAAAGTGCACTGAACAACACAGCGAGAGGAATCAGTGGTGGGTTTTGGGTTCCTGTGATGGTCTATTTGCACTGTTTTGGGACTTTATGAAGTGTTTTTGCCACTGGGAACAACCACTGGGGCTGGTTTCCTCTGTCAGTCATCCTCTGGCAGGTTGGCAACACGGTGACACATGGATAGCAGCATTGCTTATGTTCTTGTAGCAAAGAACATAAGCAAAGTTCTTGGGATGCAGCCTCTGTGGTTGATGCTGTGGCTCTGGGTTCATACTTTAATTCAGTCATTCAGGGTGAGTGGGCCAGAGGGCAGATAAGCTTTTTTCCAAGCAGCTGTTAACGGAGTTTGCAATGGGTGCTTAAGATGCCACCTGAGCAGAGGCACAGTATTTTAATAAACTGAGAGCTGTCTTGGGACTTTGCATTCTTTCCCCACTTCTGCCACTGCTTTCCTGCTGAATCACATTTTTAGCCTAATGTCTGTTTCTTATTCCGTAAAATGGACACAGTAAGCATTGCAGAAGCAATCAGTAATGTATTTCTCTTTCTAGACAGAAATTGTGGTAAATAATAACTGGAAATTACTTTTATCTGGGATGTTTTAGAAGAGAGGGCAGGTTTTATGTGGTCCCGTTGTCTCCTGTCATCCTTGAAATACTATAAGGATGGTGTTAGTATAGTTTTTTTTTATAATTTCTGCTTGGTTGTTTCAGTCAATTCAGAATAAATGCACATCTATGTCCTTTTGGGCCAGTTTAGAATGCTTCTTTCTTAACATTCTCTCAAAGAACTCCAAGATATATATGAAGTGAAGTCCCTGTCATGGCAGAGGAATCTGGCAGTCAGGCAGCAATTGGTTGTAGAGCACCAAAATTAGAGGGAGGGAGTAGAAAAGAAATCTTAAGAGTCACTGTTTGGGAGAGGTTTAGATATGCAGAGGAAGAAGTTGTTAGAAAGAATTCCAAAACTTAAGGGTGCAGCTTTACACAGATACTGATTTTAGAAAAATACATTTTCAATTAGTAGATTTTTCTCTATTTTCCTATCAATAGTATATTCAACATTTTCGAGTGATAGCATGTCAAGAACATTACAAGTGTCCGCCCACTGTCTAATTGTGCTGACTAGTAATTTCTAATCTGATAATAAGCAGTGAATTGGTTAACAGTGTTGGTACTTAAGTGTGCATGTTTTGCTTCAAGGCTGACACCCTGGCAAGATGAATGGGGGAAGTTAACTTGCTTGATGCTATTGTTTTAGCTGGTGAGGATGAGGACTCAACAAGATGAAAGTATGTTGGTTTACATTGTCAAGGCTATCTTCACAACCAGAAGCTAGAAACTTCCTTTATTATGAGAAAACAAACACATAAATTCTGGGAAATAGAATAAAACACTCCATTAATCTGCATGAAAGACTTAAATCATTCAGATTCATATATTTGCTACCTGTGGTAATTTTTTTCTTCTGCATTTGGAATAAGAATTTATTGGGATCAGACAGCATCATTGCTTGCATCCACTGATGGTCTAAGAAATGACTAATAAAATCAGATACAGCAGACATCTTTTCTTAGAAATACAGCTTTTTGGAAAGGGTGCAGAAACAGAAAGAAAGTCTAATAGAATGCTACCCTGTTCTATTGAAATCTGTTCAGAAAAATAAATGAGGTTCTATGTTTGGCTTCCTTTGCCTTGTTGAAGAGTATAGGATAACTCATTTGATCTAGCTCTGCACCAGCTTCTCAACTGTGAAACAAGAATGAGTGAGTTGTGCATATTTTCTAAAATGTTGAGAAAACACAGATGAAAAATTATTATGTAATCCCTAAGCACCAGATTGGGTGACCTTTATTCATATTGAAATAATGAGAACTATTTACAGAGTAGCCTACTGTTCACCGTGAGTAAGGGTGAGAGAATCCAGGCTGGTTTTGTCTTGGACCAGAGAATACTTCTGAACCACTGTTTTCATTTGGTTTTACAGTTCCATTTTCATAAGATTAAGGGGACCTGAAAATGAATGAAATTGCAGGTTAGTGAATGATACTGTATGTTTGAAGATACCCACACTCTAACAATCTTTGACTATATCTTCAATTACCAGTGTCTCAGTTGTAATATCACTGCTGGGATTTTCAGAAAAATAGCATGTAATGTCAACTCTGTACTTAAACTGTAACCAACAAACCCTGGGGAGCTATCAAGTTATCAGTCTTTAGTACTGAAAGCATAACACCGGTTTTAAGTATAGCTACTCAAAATGGGTCAAGTTACAGCTGGGTTGTGTTTTAGTGAACTAAAATTAATAAGGTGTTTTTAGCCAAGCAGAAAAATTCACAAGTGTAGATATTTGTAATCAAGTTCCTGATTCTATAAGTTAATTTTTATTCAACCCTGTGTTAATATTAGGTAAAAATTAGGTGTACACACATATACATACACACAAACCACCTGTGAACTGAAGTTCTCAGTACTTTGTTGCCCATAACCTCAAGCTGGAACGGAAACACTAGCACTTCAGCATTCAAAAGTTGGATCAGATGTTTGGGTTTGAACTTTGTGTACTTTAGAAGTAGATTATACATATTCTGATCTGAATTTCAATAAGTGATAATTGGTAGGAAATAGGACAAAATCTTTCCTTTCAAAACTGAAGTGTTTGTATATCAGATGTATCCATAAATGTTCTCTCTTTGTAAAGGAAAAAATATTTAGAGATCATGATGCAAGACCTAAATGTGAGCAAGTCACTTCTGAAGCAGCAGTGGAGGAAACATCTTTGGTGGCCTGAGCAAAACAATTAATCCTTGTCCTATGTGCTCTTTAATTAAACATGTAAAGACCAATTTGCTTGTCAGAGCAGCTACAAAATTGAGAATTTGAAGGCTCGTAGCAGCCTTCACGTTTCACATTTGCATTAACTATTTTTCTGTGATTCTGTAAAGATGATGTCTCTATTTTCTTTCCAGTTCCCCTGGTAAATCTCCAAGAGACGGTATCAGTATGGCCCCAAGTGATTAGCTTTTTTTGTCAAAGTACCTAAAATATAACTGGGCTGTTAATTCTGAATGAATCTAATCCCAGTTCATTATTGCTTTTGAAAGAACTAAGTTCTGTTCTTCAGCCTATTTAGCAAGGTTGTCACATGCTACCTATACGAACTCTTTGACACGTGCTTCAGTTAAAAGACTCAGACAACAAACACTAAGCTTGCTTTTTGTGCCATTCACTGAAAATTCAAAAAATCCACAGATGCCTAGATGAATTACCATGCTACTAATACAACATTTAAAAAAAACCAAAGAAGGTATTAATCAATTTTTTTCCTAATTTGAGATTTTTCGTACAGAAGGAAAGGAAATAAAAAAAAATCCTTAGTACTATTGGCTTTATGTATGTGTGTGCAATATTTAATTTCAAAATCAAGAAGTTCAAAACTTCTAAAGTGGAACAAAGACACAATTGCCCTTTCCAAATTGTACTTTCCAAAATATAAAAAGCAAAGGAACACTAGATACAGTTTTAGGATTGTTCTGCACTTAGTCTTATGAGGGATCCATTAAGTGGTTTTGTTCTTTAATCAGAGATATTTATATGCTTTTCTCAGCATACTTTCCTGGACATCATGTAATTTTGTGCATATGTACATAATATCTGTCTATATTAGAAAACTGGTGTTTCAGTTTTCCTGATGGGAAATTGAGGCACAGAGAGACTAAGGGACTTTTTGCAGATCTTAGAGGATATGAGTTAGAGAAGGCTAAAAGATTTAGTATTTATGGTTAACTTCTAAACCACTCTATAGCTTTCCTTCGGATAAATCAGTGCAAGCAATGAATTAAACTGCTAAATGTTTGTTTGAAAATCAAACCAAACATTATTAATTTAATTTGGTGAGTAAAAGAAACCCCAACAACCCAGAGTATTTCTGGAATTAACTTTATTTTGATGTGTGTATTTGTGGAAAGGAAGAGCAGGATTGTTATTTTTTTCCCATCAGAAACATCTGTGTACTTTGCCAATATCTGCCTTGGCAATACTTTACCAGTAATGTATATATTTTGCCTTTTAGAAAACTGTTTTCCCAAGGCTGAGAAAAACTGTGAGCAAAATTACGTGTCAGGAAATATTTAAACATGAAAATATGAAATATAATTCAGATTTTATAAATTCAGTGTGAAAAGATGCACTACTTAGCAATTCTTAACAGACGTCTTTAGCCTAAAAATATTCTATTGGTTGAGGGGAAAATGAGGGCAGAAATAAAAATTCGCACAACTAAAAACAAGAGTAATAGCAGTGAATTTAAAAGTGACTCTAGGGAAATATGGACAATTGATACAGGAAGCTGAAAATATCTTTGAAAAACTCTGTAGAGGGTGGAGGGAAATAAGAAACAATACA
>QWTY01041074.1:0-12239 GCA_008033365.1 Pseudorectes ferrugineus | reverse complement strand
TTTGGTTTACTTATTAAACTGTCTTTATCTCAAGTTTTCCTACTTTTGCCCTTTCAATTCTCTCCCCCATCTCGCTGATGAGGGAATGGGAGAATGGCTGTGTGGGGCTGAGCTGCCGTGATAAAATCCTACACACCTATGGATTAATGTGGTAGATTTACAGATCACTGTGTCTGTTTGAGGACTGACAGTAAATCTCACAGGCAGCTGACCCGACAGCCACAAATACATCAGATAAAAGATTTACTGTAAATCAAAGTAACAATTTCACATTTTGCAGTTGCTTAAGGCTGGTAACCCAACTGATAGTCACGGTGGAAATGGAAAAAAAAATATCTCTCCGGGTAGCACTGTTGAGGAATTCAGCTGGTGCAGGTGAGCAGCTGCAGAGAGAGTTCCTGATTGAGCTCTGGGTGGGGGAAAGGGCCGGAGCCCCAGGCAGAGGGCTGGGAACTGCTGCACTTTGCATAACAAAGGACAGGTGGGTGACACTCAGGGCAGGAGCAGAGGGCTCAGCAGGAAGAGCTCAGACTATCTGGGACTGTGGGCTGTGAAGGTGTAAGAGCCCAGGGATTCGGGGTCCCTCCCTGGAGGCACCACCTCGAGCTGGTTTTGTGTTACTGCGCCGTGAATAAATTGCTGTAAGGATCCAGAGATCTGGAACTCAGCTATGGGAAGCCTGAGGTGGAGCTGGTAAGGAAAACTCACAGCATTCACACTGATCTCAGTTATTTCTGAGACTTTTAGTCCTGTGCTGCAGTACTGGACTGATTATCCTAAACTCCAGGTTTAATATGAAGTTGGAAAAGACACTATTTATTTAACATGTATACACTTTGCAATGTATACACGTTTCACCCAATAAATCGTTAAGGGAGTGTAAGCTGAAAATAGCACTGTTTACATTACTTGTGGTTTCTGTTACTTATCCAGCAGGTGTGAAGAGCTGTGATTTTAGGGTTAGTAGTCGGTGTTGCTGATGTGAAAGAATCCTTTGTATCAAAGTGCCAGACTATTGCAATAGCCATGATTTGAGTGTCATGCTTGGTATAATTATATGTATCAGAAAATCAGTGTAGCTAATATTTTGCCTTCTATTTAAAAGAAGTATTTTTCATGAAATACAAATTACACCCAGACTGTTCTAGATGTAAATTGGTTTTGCTGGAACATGCACAAAGGATGGAATTCCTCCTCAGATCTCTAGTTCCCTGATGGCTCATTGTATGTAGACATTAATGCTAATAAAGGCCACAGTGACTACTTTAGATCAGGCACCCTCTGTGGTGGAAATCCCCTCCTACAGAGAGTATGGTCCTGGTCTTGGAAACTGCAGCATTTTGGTAACTTTTTATCTGACTCCAGCACAGAGGTGGCTAAACAAATTGTAATTTCTCAGAAGCAAGAATTTCTATGGTGATCATAACAAACAGGCTGGAAAGATGTGCCTTCTCTTTCAACAGAGTTCTGAGATGAAATGAGTTTCAGAAATCCCAGGAAATGGAACACCCACTTAAAAGTTTTGTAACTTTTCCTTATATCTGTATAACACTTCTGAATTGGCATCCACAAGACCCCTATTTTAGTTCAGCCTTTTTTTGAAACCACACAAAATTTCTTATTAAAATGGAATCAAAGCTTGATTTTTATTCTAAATTATGTCCACACTAGGTAAACTGACACAGCAAGTGCTCGTGAATTTGAAAGCTTAACAAAAAATATTGTTAGCATGTCATTTGGCTTGTCCCTGAGAACATCTTGCTAGAAGCAGACAGACAGGAGACAGAAGAGAAAAAGAAGCTTGAGGCTTCCTGAGCAAGTATAGCCTTTAGTTTGGTATAGGTTGCTGTAAATATTACATTAGGAGTATTAGGGACTCTAAGAATAGTCTGGAATGCTAGAAGCCCTAGGCTTGAAATAAAGGCATAAGATGTGAAACTGTTTGGTGTATGAATAATTTTTACTGCAGAGTCCAAAGAGATGGCAATGTATGATGCCTTCAGTCATTCTCCAGTGCATTCATTTATTCTTCTTACTCCAAGGAAGCAAAGGTGGAAGACAGCAGATCTACAGTGCAGGATGCACATCTGAGGAGCCCTGCTGCTGCAGAGGATTTAAAATGCCACTGCAATGTATTGGCTGTGCTGCCTGCACTGCAGCATCTCTTTCAATCAGCAGTGCTGGGATCAGACGTCAAAAAAATACTTGTGCAGAGAGCTGGAGATTTAACTTTCTGCCTCTTAGGAAGATGGAGGGTGCAGGGAGCCTGTAACCCTTTCTATTAAAGGAGGAACTCACAAGTAATCATTCCTCAATGTAAGAAATTCTCTGTTGGAGGGAGGCTGCACTAAAAAGCATCTACGGTGTCAAATGTGCCATTCCCAGCTCC
Source organism: Pseudorectes ferrugineus (assembly GCA_008033365.1). Classification (NCBI taxonomy): domain Eukaryota; kingdom Metazoa; phylum Chordata; class Aves; order Passeriformes; genus Pseudorectes; species Pseudorectes ferrugineus. The sequence goes on along the minus strand of QWTY01041074.1, from coordinate 9,850 downwards.
TGCTGAGGGTGTTTACATAACCTCATGTCAACGAAAGCAGCTTTAAGCACTTTTGCATTCCTCTCTTCCTGGGCCAGGAATGGATTTATGCCTTAAAGTCTGCTCCCTCACGGGCAGGCTGTCAGAATCTTTGAGGGACCTTTAAAGCAGCAAAGAAATTTGGTCACCCAAACAGTAGTTTGGTCACCCTCCTGGCATCCATTTTTCTTAAATTACTAGAAAGGAAACTATAGTTAAGCACAGAAGTTTCTACAGGTGGTCTAAACCAAACCAGCAGCTTGATAACAGAAGATTTTCTCAAAATTGTAAGAAGTAGGCAAATTGTGCAAGTTTTCCTCCCCTGGAGGAGAATCTCTCCTGATAGCTGATGAAGAGAAATTTCTTTTAAGGTGAAAATGAACTAAGTGGGGAAAGAAGCTTACAGAACTTAAAGGAAAACATATTACTCATTCTTTCTAATTTTCTGCAGTAACCTGGCTGCTTTTAATATAAGTTTCTGAAACCATAATTCATCATAAGTGGGCTTATGTTGCTAGCCTTGGTAGACTGAACCTGATTTTTCTATGTGGGATTAATAATTTTACTTCTTCTTCCTATTTATTGTTTACCATGAGGTCAATCAATTCTTAGCTTTTTCCTCTAAGTTCATACTATATTGTATTAAAGAATGTACATTTGCAATCACTTGTAATCCTTGTGTTTTAAATCTCTGGTATAATATGTGTTTGGGCTCTTGTTCAAATGAAATCGTTTGCAAAACCTGGAAATGTTTTAGTAATTTAAAATTACCTAGTCCTGCAGCTGTTAAAAATTCTGATCACATCAAATTTGGGCACCTTGTGAAAAATGCAACAGCATGGCAATTGTATTTTGTGTCCTGGTGGCTGACCTTCCTTTGCTAGTGCCTTTGTTAAACCCAAATTAATTTCACCTGTAGGCAGTAAAACATCAAAGATGCAACAGGTGGAAATCATCTGGTTTTTATTATGGGAAGGATTGGGCTGCAGAAGGGATTTCTGTGCACAGCAACACAGTTTGCTGTTCTTTAACCTGTGATTGGGGAATTCCTACACTGCTCCCAACTTGCCAGTTTCTGTCTTGTCAATTTGTTCTGATCATCTCTTTACCCCCTGATTTGGCACTTCCATGACAGTTTTGGCTAAACCCCACCAGAATTCAGCAGCCTCTGCTAAAATATTGGAACTCCCTTTGCATGCAGTCTTTCAGTTACAAAGTGGCTTTAATTCAGACAAGGGTTTGTGTGCACTCATCTTGTGGTTGTAGCTAATATGGCTCTAAAGTATTTAAAGTTGGGTCTAAAGTGTTTAAGTTGGGACTAGGTCAGATGTGGAGCAAAGTGGGAACAACAAAACAGGCAGACCCTTTACAGATTATATGTGTGACAATTACATTGGTCAGTTCAGAATAACGACTTTGCTTGTGAATAAAGGCGAAAAGGAGATAAAATATCAGAGCACAGTTGTTGGTAGCACATTCATGTTTGTAATGATGTCAGTGTAGTTTAGTGATACGATTCTCACTCTGGCTTGTTTCAAAATAAGGAAAAGAGAAAACTGTGCATGTATTCTTATTTTTTTTTTTTTATTTATGAAAGATACTCTTGATGTAAATTGCAATAGCTTTAATGATCTCTGTCTCTCATCATTGTCCCCACAGTGTGTAATGTAAGGATATTTTTAAGGCTCAATCATTTTTTCTATTTTTTCTTGACACAATAAGGTCCATATCACCTCCTCCTGCTGACAGTCTGAACATCTCAGTGGCTGAATGAATAGGAAAATGGGAGTTATTAGTCATGGAAAAATAAAACCACCTGTAGTCCTTGCTTGAAGAAGCAATTACAATAATCTATTTCTATTGTCATAGTTTTGCTGGAAACATGAAAACAAATGGGGCTACTTGAAATTGAATAATGTTCTTAGTAATTTATGGCGACAGTTATTGTTATTACAAAGCCAATGCAGAGTAAGAAAAAATATATCAGCTAGAGATGGAATGGGTTCTTTACAAATAATTTATACAGTATGAAAGTGACAGTTTTCACTGGTTTTGATCACCACAAATGTTTTTCCCCACATTCTATTTTGCTCCTAAGTACCGTAGAAATCTCAAATTAACCACGTTGCCTATGCCATTGAAGGTAATTTTGTATACTTATGTATATGTGTCAAGATATATGTGCAACCATATGTTAAAACCCCCAGCTATTCAACAGATTATTATCTTTAATCAGTAAATCATCCCAGTGTTTTGCAGGGCTGTGCAGTCTGAATATATTTTCAACATGGTGTTTATTTGCATTACACCCCAGAATCCATTTCAGGGAGATTAAAATTGCAAAAGTGAGCTACACATTTCTCTGAATGCAGCTTCACTGTAGAATGTACTTTAAAAATAATTTTCCCAACTTGGCATGTGTTCAAATGCTTTACTTACTTGTTTTACATCAGACTGCTTAGAATAATGGTTTCTAAAAGTAAATTCTTACTTTTTTTAGAGAGGACTACACTTCTACATCTAAGGGAATGTAAGAGCAAGATTAGCTTAAAAACTCCATTAAAACTTAACAGATATTGAAAGCTGCATCCCTTAGTATTTCTATTAGAAGTGTGATGTTTTCAACTTTTTTTTAAATGGAGAACAATTTGAAAACATTGGTCCTCAGGTAGCATTTGTGTCTCTGAAAATACATGGTTTGCTGCATTCCCTTCTCACTCAAATGCCATTTATGATGTTATGGTGAGCAATTTTCAGAACCGAAAATCTGCTGGCTGCTTGTCCTTGACGCCAGATGTGACGTTTCAGATATGTTAAAGGCAAGACAAAAATGACTGCATTGTTTTTATGGCTTCAGCAAAAGAATTTTAGCTGCACAGACACACTCAACACTTCAAAACCATTTGTGTATTTTTTGGCTAGAGGACTGAGGATGCGGAGGAGCTGGATTAGTGTAATAAACCATTGTGCTCCAAGTTCCCAGTCAACAGTAAATTGTTTTATAAAAAATGAAGTGCAGTAAAAGAATCTTCAAGAGAAATGTGTTTCAAGAGATTCTGCTTCAGAGTCTTTAGAAAAGATTAAAGGACTCTGCTCCCTGTGCTTTGAGGAGATGTGTGTTTATGAATACTAACAGAGCTCTGGGTCTGGGACTGTACCTGGCTGCTCCTTATGTCCTGTGCCTGCTGCTCAGCCAACAGAAATGCAGAATTTGAACTGTTTTGCTTTTTCTGGAGGCTATAGCTGAGGCGACGGTGCTTCTGAGACCTGCTGTTTGCTCGAGGCTTGCTGAGGCTGCAGCAGTGCAGAATGACATCAAGGAGAGAAAAGGGGTCCCTGCAGGTGGCTGAGACGCTTTCAGAGTCCTGTGTGCTGCCTGTCCACACAGCTGAGGAGGCCCAAAGTGTAGGATGGCACTCATCACCTCCAAAACCTTGCCATGGGGTGTGTCAGCTGTTCTAGACCTGCTCCTGGGTGTGTGGCACCAGGGAAAGAGCCAGGTGCTGCCTGAATCTGGCCCCAGCGTGGTCTCCCAGCCGTGCTGTGGGCAGTACAGATGTTGCTGCTGTGCCCAATTCCAATATTGTTTTATAAGATTCCTTAAAAAGAGAAGGGAATAGCTGTGGAAGCGGGAAATATTCTTTCTCAAAATTGCACAAAATCACTGAAAGGAAACATGCTGCCCCTGCAGTTTTTCTGTTCTGTCATTAAATTCTGCTTATTGCTTCCACATCACAACACTGGGAAATCAGATCCCACATTTGGTAAAGAACGAGCCACGGGCTGTAACAGCCCAGGGAGGAGACACTTAGAACAGTTCTCTCAATAGGCAATTTTCTTTCATATGTGTGCCTCTATAGAGGCTTTCATTAACAAAACCCATTTCCTTATGGTTTCACAGCCATCCCTGATATTTTTAGCACTGAGTGGTTGGTAAAAAGGTCCATAAAGGCTATTTTAGACTCCTGAAACTTGCAGTACCGTGCATCTGATGTTTGTGAGGTAAAATGGCTCTAGCAAAGCATTCTAATACATCTGAAGATTTCTCCTTTGGGTTTTAACTGTTTTTATAATATGGTAACTAAGCAATAATGTCTGTAATGTCCACAATCCCTGGACATTGTTCCTTCAGCAGTGTATTATAGCACAGAACACAACTGGGAGGAGTTGTGAGCAAATGCGTGAGACACTGAAAAAAACAGACATGAAAAGATTTAGTGAAAGGCAATTCCAAATGCCTTCTGATATGTGGGCAAAGTATAAAAGAGCCCAAGCTACTCATTCCTGATTTAATAGGTTAATTCCATTTTGTTTGCTAACAAATGGGATTAGATATTCAAAACACCAGCAGCAATTTCGACAACTATTAACTTTGGGGCTCTGAAATAATTGCAAAGGATCCAAGAATCATTACCTGAGGATATATGTATCTTTGCTGATTTGCTTTTACATGAACATTTATTACTAACAACCAAACATTTACTTTTAAATTAGTCTTACAAGGAATTGTACAGGGTATTTGCTGTGGGAAGGTGTCATTACTACATTGACTGCAGTGTCAGTTATTTAATTCCATGATGGAAGTTGCTTAATTTTGTTTCCATTTGGTTTCTATAGAATGCTTTGCCTTACACTAAGTGCACCTTGGCTTGTGTAAGCATAAAGTCAGAAAAATGAATATAAAATTTATTTGGTGTATTTATCGTTCTCTTTAAGTGCCTTTCCATCAGCTCACACCTAATAAAGGTAATGAAGTTGGTTTAGAAGGGCAATAGCATTCCATTCAAAGCACTGACATTTCAGATTCAAATCTTATTTTTAAGACACTTGCTGCATAGTGATCACTTGAACATGAGTTTGGTGCCTCGTTGAGTTCATTTTATGTTAATGCAAAGTATTCTTTCTGATTTTTTAAAATCATGTATTATTGCTTTTTCTCATCTGAAGACAGTGCAGCCTTTCTTTCCTCACTCTGATGCCCGATGTTGAACAGAGCAGGCTCTTGTGCAAACATTGAGAAAACTCTGGGATTTTTGTTGTTGCAGCTGGAGCTTCTCATTTCTCTGGTCAAATGTTTCTGCAGAGCAGATGTAACAATCAGCCTCTTGCTCTTGGTTACCAGCACAGCTACCCCTGCCAGGTCTCTGTTCAGACAGCCAGGTTATAATATTATTATGCATTTATGGACCTTTATGTCACCAGGCTTGTTTTGTGCTGTAAATGAGAACCTGGTCCTTCTTGGCTTTACTGGTGCTGTGGCTCCCAAAGCTTTCTCTTTTATTTAGCCACTAATATATGTAAATTTAACAGATCCAGAGGGATTATAATGTAATCCTTGTGGGTCCTTCCTTCTCCTAGGGAATAAATAAACTCATGAACGTTTCACACTAAATAAACAAAAATGCTACAGATTGCCAATTGCTGAGCTGGCACAAATCGTGTTGGATCAGTATGTTAAACACTGTGTGCCTGAAGTTGTGAAGTAAATTAATGTTGGAGCATTAATGGAAAAAAATCAGTTCTAATGTCATGGAGTATTTCATCCCTGAAACCTGAGTGGAATTTGGAAATATCCCATCTTTTGAAAATCCATGCAGTTGCATTCAAGTATGTAAAAATATGGTGTTGGGATAAGCATGAAGATTTGAAAAAGGTGGCTTAGGTGGCTTTGATGTAATTTATAAGGAAGAGGTTGCTCCCATGCTTATGAATTTCATCACATAAAGAAAGTCTGCTGCTCTTTTCAGTACTGTAAAAATACAAAATCTACCAGTTTGGCTGGCACCACTGCTTACTATCCCTTGCTGCTCAAAACATTTGCTTGGATGTAGAAGATGGTGTAATCTACTTCAGTAAGACCATTGGAAAGCCTCAGAAAAGCAACACTTTTCTTTCTTGACCCTCATTACTGTTGATATGTAAGGTCCAGCCAGCCCTCTGACAGTAACTACTAGAATTATTCAGATCTTACAAACTCTAACTGAAGCTTGTCTTGGAAAACCAACTCTTCTGCTTTTTTTAATAAATTCTGGGCTTATTTGTTTATTTATTCACAGTGTTACCTCTTTTTAACAGTGCAATAGCTACTAGGAGTAACTTTGATCTTAGTAGTTTTCTGATTGCAAGATCTACTTTTTTTTTTTTTATACTGAGAGTTCACCACAGTTACAAGAAAATTAGATATACAGTGACTCTACTTAGTAAAAAGTTATTCAACTTTAATGAAAGTGAAATGTTAGCTAGCTTTGATGAACTACTATTGCATATTGCATGTTGTTTTGCTTCATAAATAAATCCTTTTGCATTCATAGTTGTAAGTGAAAATTTCAGAAATACATATTCAGATAATTAACAATTAAAGATTTCTTTTTTCCTTTCTTCCCCTTAATAATATTTTAAACAAGAAGCCCTTAGCAAAAAGAGATAAACATCCATGCTCTAAGGCTGTAAAAACTCATGAACTTTCAGTTTTATCTGCTATGAAAAAAACAAGTCAAGATAAGGATTAAGTAAAGGACTTGGTCCAAATCCCATTGAGGCCCCTAGAAACACCTTTACAGAGAGAAGTGGATTTGAATCAAATCTCTGCACGACTGCATTAAAGTTTTAGGCTTCATCCTGTCAGCATGGAATTCCGATATATTTCAAACAAAATCTGCAGTGGCAGCGAAATGGCGTCCAAAGCTATTTTACTTTCATAAATCTATTTTTTACTCAATAAAATTCTATGGCCTTCAAAAAGATGGATGTTGGGTAAATGTACAAATTTTGTGGAAGATCATTCCATTCTTGAATTCCCCCAAACCAACTCTGTTTCATAAACTTCTTCTCATAGCCTCATGTATGAGTTTTAGCTTGGGCTTTAAGGTGAGTTTTTGCGTATACTTGCTCTAAAGGTCTATATGTGACCATGTGGTTCTACCATAATTTTTCATTGTTTTGGTTCTTCCTTGAAAAATTGCACATTGGATACAAGATTCCTACAGAATTTGTAGGAATTCCTGCATCCCTGTCATAGCACAGGTCACACACAGCTCACTCTGAGTTTTACCAAGCAAGGTGGCATGATCAGCGTGTGGCAGTGGAACATCCTTGTATTTGGTGAACAGTGATGTCTTACATTAGATTGCTACAGGCTCTTCCATCAATGGTTGGAAAGATGCTGTAAAATTGGTAATTTACCTTATGAGGTTTGTTTTGTGCTAATTGGTTGGAATTATTTCTATCTAATATGTGTACTGGTGCAGTGCTTCCTCTATATGGATTTGAACTGATGTCCTAAACACAGAAAATGAGAAACAGAGGGAGAGATGTTGGTGTTACTGCTTCCATATCGTTGACATATCTGAAAATGTTTCAAACTTTGTGAGGAAAAATGGATTAATTAAGTGGTTATTTTTACCACATAGCGTGTTATCTTTTGTATTAAGGCGTTATTCAAAGTAAAACTAAGGTGAGGAGATTTGAAGACCCAGATTAGAAGAGCTGGATGATTCTATTTGTTGTGTTCCACTTATCATGAACCAGATCTGGTTTTCTTACACTGTTATCAGTGTGCTGACGTGTACCTTGAAATGCTTTGATAGAATTCAGGTGTAAAGTTGTGCGCAGCACTTGGTCAGGACTCAGCAGAGAAATGTCTACACAGCAGCAGCTGTTCAACAGCAGCTCTAGGACATCTTTGCATTTCAGTGCCTGCTTCTCCCAGCCTGTAGAAAGGTTAATACATGTAATATGAAGATTAATGTCCCAATGAATCATACCCTTTGTGAAACTGTTTAAGGAAACCTAACAGGGAGATTAGTTTAACTTCACAGAGGTCCAACAAGAAACACAAAATTTCAGAGGTCTCACTACTTTGGCTGGCTGAGAAAGCAAAAGTGTATGGGTTAAAATCCTGCTGTGCTGTGTAAGAACTGCAGATTCTGCCTGACAAGGTAAACCAGCCAGAAACCCACCTGATCAGTCTTGCAGTGAAAGGCTCTTTTTCTGTTCAGACCCACAGCTCCTGAACCTCAATCTACAGCACGAAGAAGATTGATGAAAATCCTTGCTGTGCCTGTTGGTATATTTGACTGATAACAAGCACATTCAGAGTGTGCCAGTCTTTTATTTCCATTGCACATCCTTTTTGTACATCTGTTGTCCTTTGTAAATGTCTTTTGCTTTCCTGCTAAGCAGGGTGCCTGTTCTCCTGTTGCAAATCAAGTTGACTTGACTAAACCAAAGTACTACTGCACTTCCTATAATATTAGCCATTGTTTTGTCTCCTGTGCTGCCTTCTCTTCCCTAGAACTGTTTTCTCGGTGTATAATTAGTATTTTTCTAGATTAATCAAGCAGTTATACTTTGCTGTGGTGCTGTTTGTGAGGAGGCTTTTGATGTGAACGAGCTGTGTGTATGAATTATTGAAGAGGATTTCACTTGTTTCCTTTACCAGTGTGATTTGTAATGATGCTGCCTTTATGAGAGGTTTCACTTTTGCTACCTGAGTTTGTTTTGCTGTGCTTTAATCAATGCAAACTGAGCAATAAAGGCAGAATGTCATATCTTATTTCAAAGTAAGTATTTAATAAAAAGGATGTGAATCTTCCAGCTATCAAGAGCATCTGAACTCCCAGTTTTATTTTTTTCTTAAGTAGTCAAAACAAATTTGTCTTCTACTTCTTTTTTTTCCCTGGGAATAATATTTGCTAAGTAGTATAAATAGTGCCTATGAGATTAATTTTTCCCTGTGAGAAAAGGAAATTCTCCTTTTTAGAGGAATATTGTCAAATTGAATTTATATGCTGCCTCTAAGTATTTTAAACGTGAAAAGCAACAGTTAGGAATGCAACACCACTGTGAATCTAGAGCAGGCCTCTCCCTCTTTTTGAGTCATCCTGAAAATGGGTAAGCCATAGGTTTGAGTTTGAGGAGAACTTAAAATGGAACTTCCAGACTCTTTTCCCTTTGGAAATTGTTTTTCACCTGGATAGGGTGATTAAATACATGTCGGAGGTTTTGCAAATAGTGTGTTGTGACTGTAAACCCACTGGCTCAAGATTCAGCTTAGCTCTGAAAGTTGTGGGGTTTTAGATGTCTCTGTTAGTCAGCAAGACAAAAGACACATCTGAGTAAATACCATGTACTTGAGGAGAGAAAAGTAAAAGCTATCCTGAGATGCATTCTGAAGATATATTGTGATCCAGATCTTCCTCTCTGACCCACCATGCAAAGTCTTAAACATCATTTTGCACCATAGTTATTTAAGCATTCCCTTAAAAGCAAATCAAAGGAAATGCTGAAAGGAGCTGATTGTGGTCAGAGTGCATTTTGTTGGTTCCTTGGTTGTTCTCCATATCAGTGTTACATCTTTCAACAGTAATTTATCTCTCGTTTTTCTCCTTAGTCTGTTAGGATTGTTCTGCTATTGCATAAAATGGAGTGGGGACTTACTTTGGACTCTGGACTTACTTTTGCATCAAGAGAAAAAATTTAAGACTGACATTTTACCAAGATTAAAATTGCAGCCAGTAATGAAGCTCAACTAAAATGTGACTCAGCTTCTGTCTGATTTACACCTGCATCTCAATTCTGTTTAATTAGAAGCAGAAGTGTCTGGAACTGCACCTGTGTGTGAATTAGAGAGGCAGATACGTGTTTGCTTGCAGAAGAGGAGGCAAACTGGTGAAATTACAGCATTTTAGCTCTGAGGCATACGCAGTGATGATATCTGGAGGATGTTTGGATTGCTCTTCCCAGTTCTCAAAGCAAAATATTTTACATTTATGAGCTTTGTGTGCTTCAAACTGGATTAAGATCCTGAATGGATACTTGTCCTTTAGAAAAT
>QWTY01041068.1:0-14695 GCA_008033365.1 Pseudorectes ferrugineus | reverse complement strand
CTTCAACAGGACCACTTCATCTGGACTGCTACCACCACCCTGACTAACAGGGTGTCAGGTTGTATCCTGACTCTGTCAGTGTTCTTGTACTATTGCATTTATTTTAATTTTCCTATTAAATTATAATTCTGACTTGCAATCTCTCACTGGTTTGTTTTCAAACTAGTACAATTCTATTTTCAGGTATAGGTAAATAACTCCAACTAGCTGGTGACTACAGAAAAAGGAGACACATAAGTGAGAGGAAAGAAAGGATCCAACACAGAAAAAAAGGTTATGGAAAAACAGGATAAATTATCTGCATTCTGACTTTCAGACCTTTGAGATTAAAAGGTTTCATTTTCTGAAACACAGAGCTTTTCAACTGTATTTACATGAACTGTGTTGACAAAAAGTGATCATCTAACTTCCTCTGAACACACTAACATACATGATGTGGTATCATACACAAATGTGACTGTCTAATCATATAGGAAAGCACTGATAGAGCACTCACAAGAGAACTCTTAGAAATACACTATGACAGTGGAGCTAGTTAGGCTTGGAGAAAGAATATGGACTATTTCCACAGAGTATTAGTTCACATTTTTAATTATTCCATTTTATCCTTACGTGCAGCCTCACTTCCATTCACTGGTTACAAGCACTCAAAAGGAGAAATACTGAGAGATTATCTGAGCACCCAGGGATCGTATTAGGAAGGCTAAAGCCCTGGTAGAATTAAATCTGGCCAGGGATTTCAAGGGCAACAAGAAAACTTTCTCTAGGTACATTAATGATGAAAAGTAGACTAGAGAAAATGTGGGCCCTCTCTGGAAGAAAATGGGAAACCTGGTTACCTGGGATACGGAGAAGGCTGAACTATCTGATGACTTTTTTGCCTTGGTCTTCACCAGTGAGTGCTTCAGCCACACTGACCAAGTTATAGGAGGCAAAGGCAGGGACTGCCACCTGCTGTAGGAGAAGATCAGGTATGAGACTGTCTAAGGATCCTGAAGGTGCACAAGTCCATAGGACTGATGAAATGCGTCTGTGGGTCATGAGGGAACTGGTGGAGGAAGTGGCTAAGCCACTATCCATTATATTTGAGAAGTCATGGAAGTCCAGTGAAGTTCTAACTGACTGGAAAAAGGGAAATATAACCCTCATTTTTAAAAAGGGAAAACCAGAAAGACCTGGGTAAATACAGGCCGGTCAGTCTCACCTCGTGCCTGGCAAGATCATGAAGATACTCCTGGAAATTATGCTAAGATACATGGAAAATAAGGAAGTGATTTGGTGACAGCCAACATGGCTTCACTAAAGGCAACCTGTGACTGACATATTTGGCAACCTTCTGTGACAGGGTTACAGCAGTGGTGAACGATGGAAGAGTAACTGGTGTCACCTGTCTGGCCCTGTGCAAGACAGTTGACACTGTCCCACATGACACCTTTCTCTATAAAGTGCAGAGATGTTGGCTTGATAGACGAACCACTTGATAGATAAGGAATTGACTGAATGATCTCACTCACAGAGTTGTGGTCAAGAGCTCAATATCCAGCTGTAGACCAGTGACAAGTGACATTCCTCAGGGCTCAGTATTGAGATCAGCACTGTTGAACATCTTTGTCAGTGACATGGACAGTGGGCTTGAGCCCACCCTCAGCAAGTTCGCCCACAACACCAAGCTGCATGGTACAGTCAACATGCTGGATAGAAGGGATGTCATCCAGAGGGACCTTGGCAGGCTTGAGAGGTGGGACTGTGCAAACCTCCTGAAGTTCAACAAGGCCAAGTGCAAGGTCTTTCACCTGGGTCAGGGCAATCCCAAGCACAAGCACCAGCTTGGCAGAGAGTGGATTGAAAGCAGCCCTGGGTAGAAGGACTTGGGGATGTTGGTGAATGACATGCTGGACATGACTCAGCAATGTGCAGCCTACCTACATGCAGCCCAGAAGGCCAACTGTGTCCTGGGATGCATCAAAAGCAGTGTGGACAGCAGGGTGAAGGAGGGGATTCTGCCCATCAACTCTGCTCTCATGAGACCCCACCCAGAGTGCTGTGTCCAGCTCTGGGATCCCTAACGTAAGAAGGATGTGGACCTGCTGGAGTGAGTCCAGAGGAAGTTCACAAAGATGATCAGATGGTGGGAGCACCTCTCCTATGAAGACAGGCTGAGAGTTAGGGTTGTTCACCCTGGAGAAGAGAAGGTTCCAGGGAGGCTTTATAGCTACCTTTCAGTATCTAAAAGGAGCCTACAAGAGAGCTGGAGAGGCACTTTTTACAGGGCTGTGATAGGACAAAGGGGAATGGCTTTAAAATGAAAGAGGGTAGGTTTAGATTAGATATTAGGAACAAATTCTGTACACTGAGAGTGGTGTGGTATTGAAACAGGTTGTACAGGGAAGCTGTGGATACCCAGTCCCTGGAAGTGTTCAAGGCCATGTTGGGTGGAGTTCTGAGCAAACTGACCTAGTGTGTGATATGATGCCCATGGCAGGGGTGTTGGAACTAGATGGTCTTTGATGTCCCTTCCAACCCAAACCATTCTACAATTCTATGAAGTCTTACAAGAGCTTACAAAAAGCAGATTTCCAGAAAATAAACATGAATTACATTGTCTCCACTAGAACTTGGCATGAGAACATTATATACTCACAAAAAACCTTTGCAACACTGGGATTTCAAATAAAAACACCAAATATTCTTGTGCAATGTTTGAGTCAAGAAAGAGAAAACAATATTGAACTAACAGTAAACATCTTTACCTCTGTGCATTTCTTCCAATGGAATTGAAAACACAAAAGGAGTTTTCTAGCACACATTCAGTTAGTATTGTTAGGAAAATGGGATCTACTTGCAGATATCATGTTAGATTAAAAATGGGTTACACGTGTCAAATGAATTATTCATTGTAAACTACTCATTTACCTCTTCAGTTAGCAAAACCAATACGCAATACAAGAGAACATGCTTTTCCAAATGCATGAATAGTTCACAGGCACAACTCCTGGAGTCTATGCCCCTTCTAATCAGAAGCCATTAAGGGTAGGTCAAAAATGGTAAATGAGATTGGCAAAACTATAGGTTTAATAATAAGTATGATATTATTATGGGTGATTTTTATCTTAATTGGTTTTGAAAATTAATTGGGTGGTAACAAAAGCTGGAAAAAAGCATTTAATTTAAATCAGACAATTAAAAGTCCCAGAAGACTTGTGGCTGATAATATTAACCAATGTTTAAAAGATTAAATTTTAGCTTCAGAACCTGAATCATTGTGTAATATGCAGGTGAATCATTATCTTCTGCTAGTAGCAAGCCTAACGAACCCTGTCCATAGATGTTCATCCTTGTTATTAAATTCCCTATTTTAAATTTGTAGGTTTGGTGTATTATTTCATTTTATAGCTATTGTAATTTAGGGAAAAAAAAAAAGAGACCCCACCAAATGTATGATTTTAGCACTCAAAATTTAGTCTGTGACATAAAACGGTGTTATATTCACATCCAATCATATAAATCATTAAAAAACTTTCTATTGCTTCCTAAGTTTGACATTTCAGAGGAAGATTTTTCAGAATATCAATGAAAGAATGTTTTCCTGTATTTTGAAAGTTATGGCATTTAATGGGCTTCTATTACTCATTTTGGAAATGCAACTTGTTATCTTTTTTATGCATCTTCAGTGATATATATTACCTAAATGTTATAGTTGCTACTGTTTTTTGAACTCTGAGATCATTATTGACAGTACATATTCAGTTTTTCTGTTTGTGACAGCAGTAGATGAGCTGCGGCCCTGACCACAGAGCTTCACAAAAGTAACACTGAGTAGTCACGAATCACACCTGAGGATCCAGACCCTTTTCAGAAGATGGGCAGAAAAGTACAGACCACTTGTTGTGTCATAACTTATTGAAGTTATATAACTCTGCTATACTCACTGACTTGAATAGAAAATACTGTCCTGCAGTCATATGCATTGGTATCCATAGCTAAACCTAAAGCTGAGTGAGAATATGGATGAATTTTACATGTGTGTAAGCAATGCAAAAAATCCAACTTCTATATTTTTTGCATGATATCAGAAGTTCAGTATCTACCTACTTGGACAGCCGTTAAGGAAAGAATGCTCAGGGGATCTACTTCTAGAGAACTTGAGAATTAAAATTAACTGGTGCAAGTATTTCTCTCTCTTAGATTTTCCAGGATGTGACCATGTGGAGAACCAAGAGGACTGAGCTCATATAAAGTATAGCAATGACATTTTTTTTTTTCTCAAAAGTTCTGCCAGAAGAAGCAATGTCCAACTTTTGTATGTCTGAAACTAACTTACCCACATGAGAGGACTGGGTATTTCCTAGCCTCTTCAGAGCCTGAAGAAGCTTGAATCCATGACTTGCAGATCAAGAAGATTGCTCTAGTTATTCTTATATGGAGATTCTTGAGGCCATGGTATAGCCAAGAAGGTAAGAATCAGTGGAGTTCAAAGGTAGCAAAAGCAGAAATGAAAACATGGTTGGAAAGCTCTGGTCTGGGTACGTCTCCACACCCCACACTTTCCAACCACCCCAGTTGTTTATTATGTACTTCATACCATAGTGTGACAACATACGCCTTGAAAATACAAACATATTAGGGTTATATTATCACCAGGGTTATAAACACAAATCAGAAAAGGCTCATTATTGGTTACTGAAGGAATTGCAACCTAGTGTCCAGGCTAGAACTGGCTTTAAGGCATAAGAAAGACTACAAGGAAAATTTATTCAGCATATAAAAATCTTCCTTTATGTCATGAAAACACAAAGGAGTTAACAAGAAGTATAAAAGACAGCTACAGCCCCTACAAGGATGGTAACAAAGAGAAAACAGACAGAGACAAATTACTCTGCCTTTTCTCCCCTGGTTAAGGATGTCACCCCTGACTAATGCCATTATTTATCTGTTGGGTCCACACTTATATATTACACAACTCTGCTTTTTGATTTGCCATTCACCTCATTTTGTTACTGCAAACTCAGCTTCCACATGTAAAAGATTAACTTTTACTATAAACTTTGGTTATGCAAGCTGGAATTAAAGAGTAAATGCGCCTGTGTGTTTCAAGCCGCAGCCTTCCCATGTCAAAATGTGATCGATGATGTGGCAAGGAGTCAGAGGAAATGACACTGTAGCAGATAACTACTGCATAAGGATGGATATTCCTGAGAAAAGAAACATGCATTTTTCCTAATTACCTCTTCAGCCTTCTCTAGGTGGCATTCAGGAGTACCACAAAGTTAACATGAGAGGTAACTAACTCAGAGAAGTGAGTCCAATATCAGCAAGCTCATGTTTATATTAATGGAGAACCATCTAAATATTTAGAAATCTAAAAATGAAAAGTCCTGGAACCACTGGGCTTGGCTATGTGGAAGTCTGTACTACTCAGTGGACCTCCCAGTGGACTAACCTACAAAACAATACAGGAGAAAAAAACAAAACAAAAACAAGCCAACAAAAGACCCAACCCAAAACCTCACCAGACACAAAGGCATCATTCATTTTCCTTCAGTGACTGACCTTTCTTCAAGAACTAATTTCTATGCCTCAAAATTATGTGATTGTTTATTTTATTGCTTGGCAAAGCATCTTCAGAAATTAATACATGGCTTTGATCTTGTCTTCATTTGTAGAGTTGGTTCTAAGCTATTTAAAATTAAGAAAAAAATCAGGGTGTATATTTCTAATTTCCATACAATTTTGGACCAAATTTTTAAATCTACTAAGAAATGTCTCAAGAAAACAGTCTTTCATCTAATGACACACTTCACATACTTTATTCATATGGAAAGTATGAAAGTAGGTTTTATCCTTTCTTTTGAAAAAAAAAAAAGAAAGGAAATGAAATCCAAATCAAACAGAAAGTAAGAAAGAAGTTAAAAAAAACATGTAAAAAAGAAAGATTGTCTATTTCGGTACAGTTCCTAAGTTTTGCGTTTAAATTAAGTTTGAGAAATATCAGAATGGCTGAGCTTTTATGAATTCACTATGAGTATTTGTTTTCAAGACTCCACAGCCTTTCAGTGAAATTTATGACAAGTTCTTTATGTCTAAGGAAATTCAAAACCCTTCAGAGATTCCCTGAGAAGCCCAAAGATCTCATCAAAAGGTATTGGTGTAGTATGTGGAAGATTCTGAAAAAATATGCTTTAAAGTTTCTGTTGGTAGTGATGCTTTTTTGTTTGCTTGGGGGTTTTGTTTCTTTATTGTTGTGAGGTTTTTTTGTGTTAGTTTTTCCTTTGCCCCTAGAGATTGCAGCTTCCCTCCTCCTCTGTCTTTCATTATCAAATAAAGTTTGGGCTTGTCTGCTTTTGGGCCAGCCAATTTCTGAGATGGTTCCAGTTCATTCTGCTAAAACAGTATTTAAAAGGGTGGTTTATGCTCTTCTGCATTCTTCTTGAGAAGAATGTGCTGCATTCAGAATAAGTGAGTATAGTTAAAGGAAAAAAATCTCTCTCATAGCTCTGCTTTTGTTTGTACACAGATGGAAGTGGAAAAATATGTCAATAAAGAAGAAAATATGTCTCCTGTAAATACTTCTGGTTAATTGACTATCTTTCTGTCTAGTGTCTGCCATTAAATTTTTTTTTTTTTTTAATCTGCTTATGTTATTGTGCCCAAATGGCAGATTGCATTACTGTTTCATTTTCCACTTCTTTCAACTCTGGCTTCTGAGCAAGATGTCGAAGCTCAGTTCAAGCAGCACCACGGACAGAGCCCCCTAGTCACCCTCGCAGTTTCCCTCTCACACTCGAGGTGGCTGGGTCCCTCACACTGCAGTCTTTCTCTCAGTAGAAGATGCAGATCCATTGCTCCACCCCGACAGCAGTGCTCAAGTAATCTGTAGACGGCAATGTTTCAATTGACATTTCTCTGTCAAATCTGCCAACAAGTTTAAAACCAGATAGACACATGCAGCGGAGTATACAAGCAGTGTAAGGCAATAGTATGATGGCTGGTGTTTTGTTTCCTTAGGGAACTTTCTGACTTCTTTTTTAAAAAACACAAAATGTTGCTCCCATAATAAAATTAAAAATAAAGAAAATGGAAAATGGAGGTTTTTCATGTTTTTTTTGTCATAGAATAAATTGAATAGCAGGATGGTCAAGCAGTTCTATCCTACTTCTTGATGATTTCTGCTCTTAAAAAGGCAGACAAAGAAGTCAAATCTGGGCCACTCACTGCCAAGGTAAACTGAGTCTGCACTCAGTTTTAGGAAAAATAAATAGCAATTGTACTAGTTTTGGCTGAGGTAGAGTCAATTTTCTTTATAGTAGGTAGCATGGGGCTATGTTTTGGGTTTGTGGTGGAAAGAGCTTTGATAGTTCAGGGAATATTTTTGTCACTGTTAAGCAGTGCTTACACAGAGCCTTTTCCACTCCTCACACCACTCCACCAGTGAGTAGTCTGGGTCCACAAGAAATGAGAGGGGGCAGAGCCAGGACAGCTGCCCCTATCTGAACAAAGGGATATTTCATACAATATGAGGTCATAATTAGCAGTAAAACTAGGGGGAAGGTTGGGGTGAGTGCAGTGCTCAGGGACTATCTAGATATAAATCAGTTGCTGAGAAACTGTTCATTTGCATCACTTGTCTTTCTCAGGTTGTATTTCTTTCACTCTTTTATTTTTCATTGCAATTTGTTATTGTTGTTGATGATGATTATTTTATTGTATTTAAATTCTTAAACTCATGACTTTTACCATTTGAATTCTCTTCAGTCAGTCCTGCTGGGACAGGGAGTAATAAAACAGCTATGTGATGATGGTGCTGACTGGGGTAAAACCATGGGAGTCCTAAAACATGTTCAAAGATTCAGTACAGGACGGGACTTCTCAGTCATGTCTGAGTGAGGTAGAACTTGGACATGGACCATTTATTCTTGGATCTCTAAACATCTATTTTGAATTACGTTATGACCATACGCTTAATTTTTAAAAAAATCTCTTTTCAGAAGATATAATGAAAAAAGCCCAAAACATCCCAAATTTGAAAAAAATATGGAAAAAGCATAATAAAACTCCACAAATATTTTGCATTCAAAGACAAGTATCTTTTCCATACCATTTGATTGCTACATCTTCCATGATTATGAGTGTGTTTATGTTCAGAGATGTACACAGCTCTGCGCATTTAGATGATTCTAGCATGAAAGTTGTGACCATTGCTCATGTATTCCTGAGGCCGCAGGACTGCCAGAGCTTTCAGTTGTGTCTTTTTCTAAAAGGTGCATATCAAAGGCTTAAGCAAGTTTTACCTGAAGAGAGCTAGATAGTCAATCATTTGGAGGAAATTGAGAATGAATGAAAGAAAAATAATGAAACAACTATCTTCTCCTTGACTGCTGTTTCTTTTCTGTCAGGATTGTCCTCATTCCAGCAATTCCATGATGCAATAAAGCCCAGACCATCACTTATGTGTTCCTAGCAACAATCTCACACTTTTTGTCTCTCAGACCTGGCCTTTTACATCTCTTTTAATCTGTTGTATATTTACTGCTTTGTCTCCCTGACTGTTTCCTTTCTGCACTATCCTTTGATTTTCCAGGAAACTTCTGTTTCCAGCTAATACCAGTCTGAACTGCCATGCCAGCTCCTTCCTTGCCCAATAATTGACCAGCCAGGGGAAAACATAAAAAAACTTTCTTCCTTGCAAGTAACTCACATTTATGTGACGGACAATAGCTCAGATAATTAATACCAAAACCTGTCCACCATATATCCTCTCATCTTTTGTCTTTTCACAAATGATTTTCCACACATTGCCATGAATGCATAAATCTTATTGTGCACACATGTAAACATTTGGAGTGTCATTCTTCTATTTTTTTCCTTGCATTTCTGCCAAATTAAGTTGAGAAGACATAAAAAAATAACAGAATATAATTCAAAATGCCTCATATTTCACAGGTAAGTTTCAAGCAATATGTAAATTAAATGTTATTATTTTTCAAGTGCTGTCAAAAGTTGTTAACCTAATTTGATCAACAGTAAGAAACCATTGACACCTTCTTCAAGGATGTCCCTGAAAAGTGATGAAAACTGCACTCAGTGTTTCATCATATGTTATAGACAAATGAAGTGCACAATATCTCTCATTTCATCATCTTTTCCACATTAGTAAAATTACATGCCTGGTTACACTTTCACCATGCCACTGATGAATAACATTGGACTCCTTTAAAGAGTCCACTGGTAGCAAAGGAAAACCCAATTCTTACTAAAAAAAATTGTCTAGTAATTTATATTACAATTTTATATTTTAATTTGATGAATTTTAATATTTTAGAAGTAAAAGTCAAATTAAATATTACACTTCTCAAAATATAAAAACATTTTCTTCACCTTTGAAATTCATTGATCCATTATAAATAAATGATAGTATTGACCACCAATATTGACTAATTTTATTTAATAAATAAAAGTTCAATTAGTATTGTCAAGTAGTGCTTTTGCTTAAAGATGCTGCTGACTATATCTCTCATAGGAGAAGCTCATACTGTGGTTCCCAGGACACCGTCCAAGAGAACTTGCATGCTACTGTTGACCAGTCACACATTTGATCTGTGTTTTAATTATTAGTGAAGATGGCTGTTCCCTATAAATGCAGAGCATGAGAAATGGTAATGATATTTTTCCGTGTGTGTCTGCAGGTATATATTTGATTTTGGCAAAATCAGAAAGAAATAACTGCAGGGAATTGCCATGAATAACCCCTGCGTTTTTATGCATCCCTGAAAGCCTCAGTGACAGAAAACTATCAGAGCAGATATAAACTTACGAAGCTTTGCCAGAATCAGGCCAGGTGCATAAGCTGAGCAACTGCACTAAACCATTACATTTTATAAGCCTTTCTTAGCCCCAAGTCAAATGACATTTTCAGGGTTAACAGAACCAACTCTGGAGGCTCTCTGAGCTGGAGGAAAAGT
Source organism: Pseudorectes ferrugineus (assembly GCA_008033365.1). Classification (NCBI taxonomy): domain Eukaryota; kingdom Metazoa; phylum Chordata; class Aves; order Passeriformes; genus Pseudorectes; species Pseudorectes ferrugineus. The sequence continues at coordinate 4,736 of QWTY01041068.1, read as the reverse complement.
CAGGAGAGAAACAAAGTTGGAAAACTCACATCAAAACTAGAGAGTTAGGTCTACCTACTTTTTCCTTCTGTAAAGCAAGTTTCATACCCATCTGGTGGTTTTTTCAAACAACCGCTCCTGTGGCACTGAAGTTTTCAATGTCTCTTGAAGTGAAGTTGGAGATGACAGCCCTCCTGCTCCCCCTCAGCTGTCAGAAGGGTTGGCCTTACCTTGATCTGCTGGGGAAGAGGAGACCAGATGGAAAATAGACCAGATGGAAAGTACCTTGGACATCAGGCAAGTAATACAAACTACTTTTATTGTATTTACCAGTATTTTAATGCAGTAAATTCAAACCAAAACACACCTCCAATAATTCATTGACAAATTATCTTTCCACAATGATAAAACCTACCTTGTTCAAATACTTCTTAGTACCAAATGAGAGAATAAAGTATGCTCCTTTTATGAATGACCTTGAGAATCCTGGAACAGTTTTCAAAATAAATAACTCTTCTGTGTTATGCTTAAATAAACAATAAGTTAACCTATATGTTTTGGTTTCCTGAAAGCAGCTTAGGGTGAGCAGCTCTCTGGGAACTAAAACTACAAACATTCAAATAAAATGTTTTGTAGGCACATTCCTGAAAGCTAGATCTCAAGTTGTATGTAATATGCATTTTGTGGTCAGTTTCTCTAATCAGAAATATTAAAAAAAAAAATTGATTATGGATACCTTAATGTTTGGCTAATGATAAATAAGGCTTTGGAATTCTTTCAGAAGTGAATATGGAGAATTATCTCTTTCACATATTCTCAGATTTCACATATTTTCACATATGGTTTCCCATTGATTGTGCTATTAGACCAAACAGTAATAGCATAGCTAAAAAGTTCTAAAAGTATTTACTTGAAAGATAGCCTCAATACTTATTTAGAGATTACTTTTCTTACAAAGTGCTTTACTACCTTTTTGATTACACATTTGCAGTTTCCGTAAATGCAAGCAAATTTGGTCATACAAACACAGATACTTATGCAATTTTTGATGCAATCCAATTTCTGAAGTCAAAATACTTTTCTAATATAAAAACTCCTGAGTCTTTTTTCCTAGCACAACTTAACCAACTAAGTCCTAAAGTCTTAATTTCTAGATTTAACTGTTGCAAAATATCCTCGGAATGGCTTTGTCAATTTAATAAAAAACTGCTGTGCACTGGCATCCTTCTAGAAAGGCACATAAAAATAAATCCCTACAAATGCATTCTTTGCTTTAATGGTTAGTTCATGCAAATTTAACTGTCCTTGATGACATGTTTTAATTTCTGCTTCTGCCTCTGGACTAACACAAATGCTAAATGCAGTTTTACTGACAGCATCTCCAGCACTGTGTGCAGTCTGAGAATTAGCAGTCCTCAGCACTTTAGCGAAGAATGCAAACATACATTATTGCAGACTTTAACACTTTTCTTTACCCTGTTTTTTTGAGAATTTTAACTTTTCCTTTAACACGTAAAACAAGTTTAGGAAAGAATGAGGACATTACTTTTTGTTTCTTCTCCATTGATTTTCAATCAGTAATGGATCAGGTCTGTGGAAAAACCAAACACACCACAATAAGGAGGAATTTCTTAGAATTTTTCCTCTCAAACACTGTACATTTTTTTTCCCTTTGAGGACTGTAAGTCCTATTCCTCTCAGATTTCACAGATATGTTGAGGATTTTAGGTCACAAATGAGTTGGCCTCATCTCCTCTCTTACTCCTAAATAAGTGCTATTATTCGTGTCCTTACAGTTGAGCATGTCATGGGTAGTTGGTTGATTAGAGTGCTCTTCACCTTGTGAGTCCAAAAATGAAGATGCTTGCTGAGACTGCCATTTCCAAGCAAATCTGTGTTTCTGCTTGGGGATCAGATTTTTTCTCCTGTGATAAAATTTTTGTAAAGTATAATTACATATTCCAAAACATTATTACTATTAACCATACCTCGTGATCTCCAATGTGTGAATGAGGAACATATTTTTTAGAATGTACATTATTCTGTACACTGGTGAAATAAACAATACACATGAACCTCCCTAGCTGGTATAATAGTCAAATAAATCACGGATCCACATCCAAATGGACGAATATTAAGAGCACCATGTGAATTTGAAACTGCCCCTGGGAGAACTAGGATCCATAATCTAATGAATGGATTACACCCATCTGTCAGAGATTCATCCCATAAGAGTGCTAAGACGTTAGACTAAAAAAAAGCAGAACTGTCCGCAGAAACTTGTGACATACAAGTGCAGAGGCAGAGCTGACAGCTGGAAGATTCTCCTGAAGGTTTCTGGGGCTTTCTGAAGGTTGTATTAAACACACACTATTGAATACAGGTCATATTCAAGCACATATCATGTGCTATTTTCTCTCTGGTGATTAGAATGCCTTAAATTAAGCTACTGAAGTACAACATGCTAATGTAGTTCAACTCTTTCATCAGTTTAATGAACTATTCCCAGAGAGCATCTGTGACTGGGAATTCTTTCTAAAACATGAGAGAAAGACCAGAGGACCACCTGCTGACCAACATACCTTTTAAAGCTACTCTTCGCTGCTCTCATTGGTGCTTTTTCAAACTGCCTAAGCTACCTCCAAACAAGGTCAGTTGGACACTGGTTGTGAGCTGGTCAGGGATCTGTGTGTCTGAGCAAGGGCTGCCTGAATAGCCTCCAACACTGCTTTGCTGGAATGCAGCTATACTGCACTGCATCCTACTTCAGTGGCACATTAGCAAGCAGTGTAATATCATTTGTTTTTCATTACACATTGACATATGTACTATATTCCATTAAAATAACACAGAGCTTCATGTGTCTTTTCCTTGATTAAATTCATCAAACAATGAAAAGCCATCAGTTTTCATAGTGCTTGAGGATTTGCTGAATTGTTAGAAAGTAATTTTTGTTTATTTCAGCGAACTGAAGCAAATACTTAGCTGTAAGTACTCTTTTTACTGCTTTGCTAAGTAAGGGTGAATTTTTCATCTTTTTTTAGATGCTAGAAAAGTACATTCTTAAAGCTTATCTTTGTGTTTCAAAACAGGTAAAATCTAACAAATATTGAACAGCCCTCTTCTGAATAGCAGTTTTTATTATGCTTTCAGAAATTTGCTTCTTCCTTACTTGTTGAGTATATAGAAAAATAATTATCATCAAAGGCAAGATGAGATATCCTAGGCAACTGAAGATTAAGGATCAGCTGCTTACAAGTAACAACCAAAAGCATTAATGGAAATTCTTTGGCAAATATTTTTACTTCATCCATGTCAGAGAGTTGCAGTTCAGCAAAAATAAAAGTTGGTTATACTTTTGACATTTTTGATCTCAAGCTCCTTTCTGATTTTGCCTTCTGGTATTTTATGTTCATTTGAAGTATTGGTCTATTAAAATACATGTATTAAAAAACATGTATTTTGGGAACCTGAATTTCCCAACACCAGAAGAAAGATGGAAGGCCAATGAATAGATTTATGTACTGCACATTGAGTAGCAAACCACACTCTGCACTGTGTCGTGCCACCTTTAATTTACACGTCAAAAAGTTTTCCCTCAGTCCACTAATCTTTTTAGTTTACATATAGTAAATAAAGAGGGACAAGTATGGAGACACAGAATTTTTTTTTAGTATAAAATGAGTATCTGCAGTAGGATAGGTGGTTCTTGGGGACAATTACCTTAAATGGAAGTAACTAGCTTTTACACAGGTTAAGACAGGCATAGGAATCATTCTAGGAGAGGTAAACGAGAAACCACACAAAAAGGGACTAATTGCAGGTTAGAAAGAAAGCATATAAAACACAAGAGCTATTTCCACTAAAATAACATGATATAAGCTAATAAGTTCTATTCAGCTGTGAAGAATGTACAACTGCTGTTAATTAACATCACTTTAGGTGGCATACTATTTTTTGCTGCAGGGTATGCATCAGTGCTGCTGTGACCAAGACAAACCTCTGCAACCGATTTTGCCCTTGTCCTTTCTCTTGCAGAAATGTTATTGGTACTCATATTGTTAGGCATTGGTGAAACTGTGACAGTGGCAAGGCTGCTGCCATTGCATGCCCCCATCTGGCACTGCTCCTTCATGTGCAGGCAGATGACATCCTCATTGCACCTTTCAAATGCTCCTTGTTACATGTTTTTTTCTGGTGTGATGACAAGAGAGGGGGAAGATCATAATAACACAAATAAACTACATAGGTACCATATAATTTAGTGCAAATTCTCCATCCTCAGTGAATGTGAAACTTCCTGAATATAGGCTGAGTATACTGGTTAAAAATCCTTATTTCCTTTTTATACCATGCTATTTTGGACTATGTTAATAGAAATTAGATGGCTAAACGAAAGCAGAATACACCTTAATTTTTGGACGTTACATTCTTCAGGCAACCAAATGTGGAATTCAATTGTCTACACACACATTTCCCAGAGCAATGTGTTTTAGATCCCCTGCATCATCCAAAGCATCCAGACTTGTGGGATTACAAGAGTGGGCTGTAGGCAGCCTTGGCCTTGATGGCCTACGGCTGTGTCCCTGGGAGGAGGGAAGGTCTAGCATTGAATGCAGGTGTGGTGATTCCTGTAACAAGAAGCACGTGAGTAGCCCAGGAAATGAGTATAAAGGGCTGTGCTGCAGGATCACGAGAGCAGATACTGAGCTGGAGAGACTGAGAGCAGCAGATACTGAGCTGAGTCGGAGCCGACC
>QWTY01041066.1:0-20977 GCA_008033365.1 Pseudorectes ferrugineus | reverse complement strand
AGCACTCCATTTCTCTGTTTCTCCATCTGTGCTGGCAATGGTTCATGTTTTGAGTGACATTGTGGAGCAGTTCAATGCTAAAGGGAAATATAAAACCTGTAATGAAAAAAAGAGGTAAGGAGAAGAGAAGAGAAGAGAAGAGAAGAGAAGAGAAGAGGAGAGAAGAGAAGAGAAGAGAAGAGAAGAGAGGAGAAGAAGAGAAAGGAACAGGAGAAGGAAGAAAGTAAAGGGAAAAGGGAAACGAAAAATAGGACAATAAAGAAAAGAAATAAAAGAAGGAAAGGGAAAAGACAAGTGTTTCTGCTGAACATGTTGCAGTATCAAACCAGAATCTCAGAAAGTGATGCACAAAGTCATCAGAGACCAGATTGGTGTGAATAATCTCCATTTTTCCAGCATTCACGATTGAAGACTATCAGCATTCTGACTGAACCTGGAGCTCAAGTAACAAGAACAGCATGATAACATCATATTATCTGTTCCTCACTGCACATGTGTTATTAGTGTAACACAGCCAGAAATCTTACTATTGCTGTCACATTTAACCAGAGAAATGCATTTCCAGAAGGCTGTAAGGGAGACAAGCCCCTCTCTTCCTCATGTGCTTTGGCCTAAAGCAATACAAACAGTGGATGCTGGATTTGTGTAAACAGTGTAAACATCACTGTTTTTGTGATTCTCATGTAGGAGTCGTAGCAACCAACTAGCACAAAAATAATTCTTTTATTTGGGTTGCTCTCAGAGAAAACATGTTTTGGCGCACATAAGGTGCTATACACAGAGGTTTGAGATATTGAGTTTAAATAAAAGTAATCATAATTACTTTGACTTCATTGAAACAACAGGAGGAAAATAATAAAATTTGCCATGTTGGAGGAAGAGAAAGAGGCCTGTAGGGGGAAATTATTTTCAGGCTTCTTTTAGGCCACATTCAATGATAAAAGGCAAAAAACCAAAACTTAAATCTATTAAAAAAATCACTTGAGAACATGCTTTCAAATTAAATTATTCAAATTCCTTTCATAATGAAAGTCTCGTAAAATCAAAATGCATTCATCTCTTCTAGTCGTATTCCACAAAGATTTCCTCTTGACTATGAAATAGACTTTGCCTTGAAGGACTGTCACATTAACATTCTTGTGCATTCTTTTTATGGGAACATGCTGCAGAAAGAGTCAAACAGAAGCAGTTCTGTTCTCTGAGAAGATTTAACTAATGTACACAGAGCTTTAATAAGGCCCTGCCAATGTGAGTCCATACCAAGACTAATCAATTTAAGAAAAGCAGTAAGTATTTGGAAATGAGGAAACCCATGATGGCTCAATCATTTGTGCTCTATTTTGCTTGGAGTGTAAGTGTGTTCCTCATATAACCTCTATGTTTTTTGGTCTGGAAATTTGCAGAGGTTGCTGCATCAGCTTGCACAGTTTTCTCCACATCATCTCACTGACAAGTCTAAATTGATGCAGGTTTTCCTTTTCTACACCAAGATGTCCCTCCTGCAGTGATGCATACTTCACTATATCAATTCAGATTATTATTCAGTGAACTTCTTCCTTTGCTTTCTCTTTTAAACAAACATAGAAGTGCAGATACTATACTTTTCTAGCTCTTATATTTTCCCTTCTGCATTGTTTTGGTGTGGACCACAATGATTAGAACGAAAAGCTTTAATACAATTTAATACTTTTTTTTCTCATATTGGCTTTTATACGAGGCAAAAAACCCCACTTACACAATACATTCAGAAGAAAGTAAGTCTTTTGAAAGGAATTAAATGCTCAGGTTAAAATTATCAAAATTATTTATACCTTATGTTAGAACGAAAGTAAGATATTTCAGTTAGTTTTCTTTATTAAAACAGGATAATGTGTGTCTTCAGAGTAATTCATCAACATAAATTCAAAGTGAAGGGCTCTCTGGATATTCAACAAAGACAGTTCCAAGTCTGTTAGGAGCCAGGAATTTCCAGTCGATGTCACACATGGACTTGAGCATGGGCATCCCCAAGATGTGTCTCTGCTGTTGAACTACCAACATAGATATTTGCAGGTGGAAACATTCACTTGTCAGCCAGCCCTAAATTCAATAGCTGTTTGATAGGTGTTTCTGAAAGAGGCCACCAATGCTGAGGAAAACTGTGACCTTGTTTACACACAACACCTACACAGCTTGTTAATGTAATCATTTAAGAGGAGAGTAACCATGTTATTTAATTCCAGGCATCAGACTTGGGGCCTTTAGGACATAGACGCCTCATTGACATGCTAAGTTAGGAAAGGACAGAGGAAAGCAGCCCCCCACCTCCAGCATGAATATTTACCTGGCAGATTGGTTCTCCCTCTGGAAGCAGCACTCGCTCCTGCCTCCTCACAGTCAGATAGCTCAGGTGTTTATTTCAGAAGGATGGTTTCAGTGGGTAACTGAGAAGTTACAGCTGCCAGCTCAGCTGTCTGGACCCCAGCTTAGGACTCTGACTGGGGCACCTCCGTTCAGTGAGTAAATCTCAGCACTAAGCAGACTGTAACATTAGTATGACTCATTCTTTTCTTCCATTATACATTCTATGTGAGAGAATTTTTTCTTAATTTTCCACTTAAAGCTTTTTTTTTTTTTTTTTACTCCTTGACATCTCCTTTGCCTTTTTTCTAGTTTTTCTCATCTTAAACATCATCTTCCCCCTTTCTGAAGTGCCATGTTAGTCTTCTGCCTGGATAAAAAGGTTTGATTTCAGTCACTTGATTAGTGGTCTATAATTTATGTTTACATAGTGTTTTCAATCCTCAACTATCACAGGAATATTGCTTAATGAATCTTTACAACTTGCCTGTGAGATAAGTCTAGCAAATCTTATTACTGCATTGTTTCCTTCTTTTTCTTACTTACAAAGGAGGGCAATATGTAAAGTGAGGGCCCACACATCCCTTGTTCTCAGTATATTTAGGTTTTGTTATTTTACTTCATTATTAATGCTCTTCTGCATTCTCTTTTTTTTTAACCTTATTTGAATCTCTATCTTAATTCTATTTATTTTCTGGTTATCACATACAGAGGTGACTATTAGAGGTTTATTTTGATCAATTTAGTATGCACCTGACTGACTCTGTGGTTGAAACCTACCTTTTATTACCCATAACCATTACAATATCTTTACTTGTATAGAATTACTGTGTTTCAGAAATTGCTGCTATTCTGTTATTTTTATCAAAAGTACTTTTTCTTATTTCCTTTTGAAATGTCGGTTCTTTTATCCTTTTCAACTTTCATGTCACCTTTTGAGCTGCAAGGCTTTTATAAATTGAGTTTGAAGTATCTCCTAAGAACTCTGTTCTTAGTCATAGAGCAGAGTCATCTCTGCTTTTTTGTCTTTAAAGAGAACAATATCTCTTCGCAGCAGTACTTGATATACACTTCCTAGGACAAATAAAACCATCCTACAGCACCATGGACCTTTAATGATCTGTTTTGTTTTCTTTTGGATGAACCAGAAGAAGGACCTAAGCCAGTGTTGGCAGAGTCAGAAAAAGACACATGTAACTCGTTAGGAATGTTGCATTGCAGAGTGTTTTCTTCATGTTATGCTTTTGTGGGTAAGGGAGCCAAGTCACACTTGCTCCATATTTGCCAGAAATAAGACAAAGAAATTTCACTGTTGATTCTTTTAAGAGAGAAACTGTGATAACATGGTGACTAAAGTTTTACTCACGTTTTTAAAAATAAACAGCCTGAAGCACATGTGAATCATGTTGGTCTGAAACAATGCAATTTTGTGTAAAAAACACATTGTTTTACTATTTATAGTCTTTATTGCACTTATGTCAGCACCCATGACCAAGAGAAAGTCTAATCCAAGGTTACTCTGGAATATAAGAGAAGACAGACAAAGAATGAGCAGAAAAAAATTAAGCAAAAGTGAAGTGACTCATAACACACAGGTCAATGAGTGCCTCTGATTTCAGCACAAATACTCATATTATATCACAGCCTGGCAATTTATTATCATAGCTAAGGCTGCCGAGGCCATGAAGTCAAAAGCTGTATATTTCTGATGTAGCTGATTTTCCTGCACACTGTGTGCAGGGATCATGATTGTGCAGCCCTAGTCCTTACTATTTTTGGGCTTTCAATTAAAACACATGTAATTTTCAGCTTACCTGTTTATTTTTTATTCAAAATGTCTATTTAGAATTACAATATTTTTGTGATCAGGTTCCTTAACTTTATTAACAGAAAATCTCAGATTTGACTCTACAACTAATTTTTTTTTTTTTTTTTTTTTTTGCTGCAAATGTGGATCCTTAATTATGTAACTAATAATTTTTTAAGATGCTTACCTATGTTTTTCAGTTACGAAGAAGGATTCCTGTTTTAGTCTTCTTCTTTAATTCAGGTGGAAAGGACAGAAGGATTGCCAGGTCTGTGCTGGAGTTCTCTTCTACACGGTGTCTTTTCATGCAAAGAGTCAGAAAGCATGAATAAATGAAGGATTGTTTAAAAGAATAAGAGGGGGAGAAGGATGTAATTTGGTATTTCCCACAGTCTCTTGCCACATTTGAAATGCAGGATTAGAATTGAACAAGATATCCTGGTTTTCAAGATATCAGATTTTCTGGGAACAAAATACTTAAAAAGCACATCTCGTGTTAGCTGGCCAAATGCTTTTGGAGTGAGAATGTGTATGTGTGTCTGTGGATCCAGACACATGAATGTTCTGTTATTTGCCTTCTTAAACTACTTGTTTATGGTTCTAATACAGAATTTTGTTTAAAAGAGAAAAAAAAATTAAAAACTTCCCAGGCACTTTCTACAAATGCACACACTTTTAAGACAGGAATGATTGTAGGCAGACAGAGTAATTTCCACAGAAATCTGCGGAAATACAAAACACCAGGAATTTTTTCTAGAATGTCTTTCATGTTCATTGGAGATTTTTCCTGAATGTCGACTGGTCCCAGAAGCAGCGGCATTTGTGGCCAGTGAGTACCTTTATCTGCTTCCTTTAGGGACTCCCAGCTGTAGCCTCAGCACCACTTCCTGAGTGTTCCCAAGCCCTCTCACTATTAATGCAGCTATATCAGTTCCCCTCCTGTCCTGCCAAGACCAGTGCTTCATGACATTCTTCTATGAGCAATGTCTTTTATAAATTTTATGAATACATCCGTTGCAAATTGTTCAAGTGCTACATTGAGGGGCACAGAAGTGTCTTTAAGAGAATTTGCAGCTTTTACCGAAGCAAAACACCATCTGGAATAAACTACACGCTTGCCTACACAAGCCCACTCTGCTTGCTTCTGTCTCCTTGTAAAACTTCAGTATCTCTGTCACAGGCATTTTTATTCCACCTACTATCTGTGGGACTATCTTGCTTCCCTTTAACTGCCAAGAAGTTCGGCATCTGGTCTGAGCTGGCAGGCTGAGCTCCCCTTGAATTCAGTGGAGAGTAAGGGGTCCTCTGGTGGTGGATGGGATGGAGAGGAGTCCTTTTCTGGAACGGTCTACCACTCTGGGTCACAGAAGTAGCCTGAGCATCTAGCTCAGACACCGTGCCTGCATGAATGGATCCCATACCACATTGCTTTCCAAAGCATTCTACAGTTAAGAACACTGACTTTCTCTCCAGTGATAAATTGATGTGAACATTACATTTGCTTGTTATAGGAAGTGGTGGAATAGAAAATCTCCACTCAATGATATGCTGCCATTTTTCATATGTTTTCATAACCACCATGGAGCAGCAGTTCATTTGTCTGGGGGAAGAAACGACAAATGTCTTAAAAGTCTTCCTCAGAGCCCCTGCGTCCTCTTCTGTCCCTGCAGACCCTTTCTGTCAGGACACCTCAGGATGAGTGGAGGGATGTGGCATACTTCCTTTTTAGCATAGGCATGGCTGTTCTGCTGCTATCATCAACAGAATTTGTGAATGCCAACCTTTGCTTTATATCTTCTTCATTCTTTCTCTGCTGAGGCAAAATACCCAGTTATAAAGCACCACGGAGAGTTTTCTCTGGCATCTGCTACGTCTGGTTTCCAGGTGGAGTCAGACTGCACAAACTTCACCCCAATGTCATGCATAGTTGAAGGCACTTGGGAACACAGAGAGGGCTTTCAGCCACGTGAATCTCACTGGATTATATTCCCCAGCATGAAAATGTTAGATATTCATACCAAGGGCTAAAGAAAGAGCTAATTAGGAAATATTATCTTTTAAATATTCAAATTTCACTGAATAAAAAGTCTGTTAAAAGATCAAAGGGTTACATTTATTTTATCACACTTTATGTTAACTTTGTTATTCTTATTAACTATATATGTGTTGCTACTTTCTTTTTATCCTGCAATCACATTTCCTCTCTCCTTGGGAGAAAAATACATTTTATTTCCCACCCTCTTCTTCCTGGGTGATCATTTGGAAAAGATATCAGCTCACATACAGTGGTTGGGTACACTGCATTCTCCTGGTCAGTAAGTAATGAGAAGTTCCCTTACACGCTAGAGAGTATTACAGTATAATTCAGGGGACACCATTCGTACATACAATTGAGGAAGATTCATGTTGGCAGGACCCTTATCCATTGCCCTGAAGGTGGTGAGAAGGAGATCCCACACCCATCTCCAGCAGCTTTGCACCCTTGGTCCATCAGAGGTAAGCTGACCACCACGCACAGCCAAGTACCCCTGCCAGGGCGGTCAGGCTGGGGTCTGAGATGGGAGCCAGTGCCTCTGGAGGAGAGAGGGTCTGTTGGGGCCCAGCCCTGAAACAGCTCCAGCCCTCTTCACCAACACCTGCATCTGCCAGAGCCCAGGACATCCTTCTGGGATCCACCAGAGCACCAACATGATTCCAAAAGTAAGACTTTGCTCCTATAATGCAGCGCTCTCTGCAGTCTTCAGCCATGGGGATTTTCCCCTAATTTCAGTAAGAATGATTCCAAGATTTGGTGCCACAGTAGGAGGAACACGAGAAAAGGAGAATTTACAAATACCCTACCTTTGTGCATTGTGCTGTGCACTAAAACATGTAGTTACACTGAAGTTTTCCACGGAATTTGACAACAAATAAGGACCAATTGTGTAATAAAGGTGAAGTAATTCATACCCAGCCACCAGCAGATCTTGTCAAATTGGTTTGAAGTCAACAAAAATTTTCCAGAATATTATGACTTCATTCATATGCATGATTTTTTTTTTAAATATATTAGTTAGAATTTTTCTGTCCTGTGTGTTTTGGCTGTTCTGCTCATGAGCTGTAAGACATAAAAATATGGTCCTATACTTCAGAAAATATCTACCAATGAGGGAAAGAAAGAAAGAACAGCATGTCGGCTTTCTCATAATAAATATTCTCATTACAATTTCTAGCTCAGGTTCTGCAGATCCAAAAGATTTTGGCTCTCCTAACAACTAGAAACAGAAACAACTGCAGAAAAGGGATCAAATCAAAGTACACCTGCCAGAAAACCAACTTTTCTTTTTGAACAACTTTTTTTTCGAAAATCACAATAAAATGAGAAATTTAAGGAAGCATTTCTGTGTGTTACTGCTTCTGCCAAATAACTTCTTTTCCAAGTGAGATGTTTCTGTAAGTTTTCGATCTGACGAGAAACAGTAACCACAGCCAATACAAAGCTGAGTTACAAAATAATCAGTCCAACAAATATTAATAAAAGTTTCATAATTAACCACAAGTTAATTTGCATATAATATAATTTTAATTGGTTTAATGCTTAAATAAACATTTAGCAATGGTGGGCTATTTAGAATAGGGGTTACTTATTGATTTATGTTACCCATTTTTATTTTAGTTTGTTTTAGTATAGTTCTATTTTTTCCTTAATTTAGAAAATACATTTCCGTATTTAAATATTAATTATTTTCTTTAAATATTAAATACAAGTGTATTTAATGTAATTATTACACCATTTTAAAACCTATTTTAAATGAATAAATAAATACTCTTCATCCTGTTTTAAGATCAGTTTAAACTTTAGGCAGAAATCATAAAGATTTAATATTCATGCTATATATTTAACTCTTAATGCCTCAAATTCTTTTTATGATTGTTAAACAAGTTCAGTTACCAGATTGGTGTGGGATACTTGAATTTAAAATATAAAATTTCATGTTAATTTTGCAGTGACAGGCTGTACATTTAAACACAAATATGAAGAAGAGAAAAACCTCATAGTTATTTGAAACACCAGTACCTCAGGCAAACTGCCTACTGCACACATTTATATCTTGCTGGACCAAAATAGGAGTTGAACTTGATAATCCTTGTAGGTCCTTTCCAACTCAGGATATTCTATGATTCCATATGCACTTACAAGAAGTCATTTGTTTAAATTATAAAAGAACTTTGCATCAGTCCATGAATGTTATTGGAGACTACTAGTCTGCCCAGGTAAAAAACTCGTGATAAAGAACCTCACCCACTAATATTTTCCCTCAAGTTTTTACATTCAATTTAAGATACAACATATCTTCTAAAACAGAGATCTAATCTCAATCTACAGATACGGAAGAGCAGAGGGCTGTCCCTGATTATTCTCACCACTAAAATGTCTTAATTTCTATTATTGTGCTGGTTTGTACCAAATAAATTCGGACTTTGTTAACATGAATATTCTTGGAAAGCATAAGGTTCAATGGCCCTATAAACAAGGATAAATCTCTGCTGTTATTGAAGTAGTATTTGCATGTAGTGGAAAGTCATGGGATAGCACATGAGGATCTGAGCTACTCAGCCCATAAGGGCAGCAGCCAGCATTAATTACTGGGTTCAGCTACTGGCCGTACTTCCTCTGCTCTGAGGGCTTGATATTACACTGACTATGAATGTTTCTGAAACACGTTTCAATGAGCCGTTTCTAAAGCCAGTGACACTTTTGGACTGAAAAAATACAAGGATGATCATTATAAATTTTCAGCAGAGACTAATCACTTTTCAGCGCTGTTTTTTTCCAGTTTTTCCCAGTGTCTCACTTTCACCACTGAATCTTTATACATCTATTTTCTCTTTCAAAATTAGCATTACCTGCCTGCCAGCTTTTAGCTTGCAGAATCACCCAGAGTCCAACCATTATTTTAATATTGAACATTTAGTAATTTTTAAAAGAAGCAAGTGGATACAGACTTAAAGTTTTAGGTTAATAGAGTTCTGGTTTGGTTATAGTTCCCCTACTGTATTTCATATGAAGTCCTAAAGTCATAAGATAAAAAGAAGAAATTCTACTAAAGCTAATTGTATAAAATTATTAAGCGTCTGGATTTACCAGTGTTAACCTTTATGTATTTGATAGATTCCCTGATTGACCTGAGCTGTCTCACAAGCATCTGGAAGAACATGTTATGAAAATACCAGACTTGTATAAACCACAAAGCTTGTTCATATCACGTCAGAAAACCAAAAGAAAAAACAAAGGAATCCTGAGGTTTAATTAAACACACATCATACCTCCACAGAGACACCACAAGCTGCAAAAGGAGGTTGTGCATAATTTCTGGTTAAAAGCCAGTTCCTATGGTCTTCTTGCAGCAGTGGTATTCCTTTCAGAAATAAAGTAATAAACGCTCTGGAATTGCCGCATGAGAAGAATATATACACTACAGAGTTGATGCACTGCGAGGACTGCTACAATTTCTGGCCACAAGTGATGGCTCTGTATGAAAGGTCTGCTGGGGGATGAAGCCTCAGAGGTGACCCCTTTCAATCCTGCTTTTCTTGTGAAGACATGGTGACCTGGAGGGAGAGCAGAGCAGCTGCGAGTTGTGCTCTGCCTTCATGGCAGGCAGAGCTGGCTTGCTACACGGAGAAATGCACTGTTTAGATTTAGACAGGTAAAATACAGTTGAAATATTTATCTGTACCTTCTCGCTTTCTTGTGTTTTTCAAGCAAGTCAAGACATAATATCAGAATGCTTATAAAAAGCCTGTACACTGCTAGATTTCTACTGGTGTAGCTCAGATATTTAAAGCATGTAAAGGGCAATCTTTACACAAATAATTCATAGAGAGATAATGGCTCGGAATATTTTTGCCTGGTTTCTAAGGAAATGAAGCTTTTACAGTCCCTCTTCCTATTAGTTCTCCCACAATCCCCATAACTTCTAAAGCTGTCAGGCAACTTCAACCACATTTGACAGGAACAGATGTCTCACATTTAAGAACATAAGAAATCCCCTCTCAGCTCACTGCAGTGGCGCATCTACCCATTGGGACACTGCCATGGTTCGCGGCAGTGGGAGAAGTAGTTTAGGGAGACCTCATGAGCCCCTTTTCCCATAGTCCACTACTGCAGGAATGTTAGAGGGCTCATTCCTGACTGTATTTTTCAGCAATTAATAAATAATTTGTTAGATATTTTGATAAAACTGCCAAGAGGGCAGAAGAAAGACATCCATATTAATGCCCTCTCTGACATGTTCTTTGCAATTAAGTTTGATTACACCTTCCTGGCAGTAGTCAGCTAATCCATAGATATGTACTGGGAGCCAGCTACCGAGTGTGCGTTTTGTAAATGATGCCTCTGTCAAGCTGGCAGGGCAGGGAAGGACAGCTGAAGGAAGGATGGCTGGTGGACAGAACCCAGAAGTAAGTACAACAGACTTGGGGTACCTTGCCATGTTTGTTTGCTTGTGCTTCCTGTGTTACTCTTCTAAAACATTTATGGTGCTGACTGTTCGGCTTTATAACTAGGCAACGGCAGTACTTTGAGAAGCCGAGCTAATTTGCAGTAGGTCATCCCATCCTCTCAACATTAAAAACAGAAGACAATCTAGCCAGACCACAGTGAAATACATATTTTGAAAATATGTCTTCTAACCCATTTGTCTGAACACTTACTCTCACCAAGCCCCAGGAAAATGAAACGAAAGAAGGATTAAAACCAGCAAGCAAATGTAACTTAACTGTGAGTTGACTCAAGAGAAAAAGTAAATGAGAACAGTCTTGAAACTTGGGCAACAGAAGAAATACTTGGTATGAAGAAGGAAGATAGAAATCTAATGAAGACTAATTATATGGGTAGGAACCCCTTCCGGGAGTTATAATCTTTGCCTCTTTGTGGAAAAGAAGAAACCTCAAGGCTTCAGATGTCTAAGCGAAATAGAAAAAAACATGGAACATGGAAACCTGGACATTAGAGTACACTACTAGAAAGGTAAGGAGATGATGTGGGTGTATGTGTTTCAACTTCTCTTTTCAGTGATTTTCTATGGGTTTTTTTCCATATGAATTGGCTTTTTTATTTTTTCAGATATAGCTTAGAAAAATCTTGTACTCACATAAATTTTGGGAGACATCATTAAAGTTTCAAAAGGACATCCACTTTGACTTAAATCCATCTTTCTGTTGGTCAAGAGGAGGAGGGATTTGCGGTCTGAGTTGGAAAAATCAGTCATCATCTGGTGCCCCATGTCATCTGCCATGACAGCTGGTGAGGGTGTACACTGTAAGGGGTGTACATGAACACACACATGCCATGTCTGAGTGTAAATCAAAACTGTTCCACAGACATGCATCCACACCCAATCTCACCTCCCAGCTGCCCCACGCTCTCTGCATAGTCAGATGCTGCTGAGCCTCATCAGTTTTTCCTTTAATGTCCTGTGCGAGACAACACAGGTCCACGAAAGGGTAGTGGATGGGGCTACACTGTCCACAGATTCACCACAGTTGGTGCTGACACCTGTGATAACTCAAACCTCAGACAGAAATAACTCAAATATTTCAGCCAAGAGCAGCACTTCTTGTTTTCCAACTGTTTAAAAATATTGATGGCATACATATGACTGCATTCGGGCATGATCAGTGTTCTCAGCACATTTTTAATTAAACACCAATTATTTATGTAAAAAAGAGACTACAGGATTTGCAAGTTGTGCCTGCCATTTAAAAATGTCACCCAAAATTCAACACTTGAATTCCCTCCCCAAGGATACAGCTGAGTTCCCTGGTGTTTTTGATGAACACACAGCTTAATTGATTAGGAGAACACTTTCCTATTTCCTGCCAAGATCTCTTTTTTCCTTAAATGCAGTGCACCAATTACTGGGTCAAGGCAAGAATCACATTGACTGGGTCTGTGAATCTATATTACATTAAGCCAGTACAGTAATTTTTATCTACAGCAACCTTCAGAGCTGCTCAGAAGTGAGCATTGGCCAGATGGGAGTGATGCAGCAATCCTGTGGCATTGCTCACCGCTACTGTGTGAAGCAGTACTGTGTTCTTGCCAAACAAAGCCCCTTCTTTTTTTAATAGGTGCAGTTTGAGTGGCTGATTATGAACTTTGAGGTCATGAGGATCATTGATTTAAGTGATTAATTCTGTATAAATATCAGTTATGAGAGGTGATTGGTGGAGGCATTGAAAGCACTGTCTTCTTGCTCCTAATGGCACTATTTCTTTGTTTTGCACCACCACAGCACCAGAGATTTTTGGCCCAAGTGGCACAACTGACTTGAGAAACTGGGAAGTGCCTGTGGGTTATTTGCTGGGCAGAGGAAATCTCCTTCCACATGGATTGAAGCACGTCTTTCCTCAGACCACCCCAATAGCGTCAGAATTGAATCTCATCCTTAGGCTTTGAAAGAGATTTCTGAGAGTCTTTTAGGAGAGTTAGCATTTGTAAGTAAAATTAGGAGTTGTGGTTTTATTATAGGCCTTTTACTGTGTCTGTGGGGCCTGTGGAAAATTCTGCTTGTACTGCAGTGGAAATACATATGAAAAAATATAATTGTATTTTGACATGTTACAGGCAGTTAGATATGCTGATAGTTGGGTAGTTATGCATCATCTGTAAATAAATGTCTTCCATCCATCAAGAAAGCGTACAAGCAAAGTGTCACTGGAAAAATACACATTGCATTAATGCAATCTCTGATGAAATGTTTTTCCATCTGTCACAAAATTGTTATTTGTTATGACAAATGGGAACTCTGTGCAAGCTTTATTTTAATGTATGATTTAACACTAGGCCTTTTACATTGTAAATAGTTAGTAAAAACAGTATTTCAATGAATTTTATTGACCATTTATTTCAATGTGTAAGGTTTAATAATATCTCTTTCCTCTTTCAGAATGACTGAGGCAGCATTCTCTCCAGCTGGTAGGACACCAAGAAAGCATCCTCTGTGTGCTCTTCAATGGCAGATATGTTCTCAGCAGAGGTTCAGGAATCATGGTATAAGTTACCACATTATTAGATATAAGGAAGAAGTCTTTTACAATGATGGCAGTACACTGGAACTGGTTTCCCAGAAAGGTGGTGGATGCCCCATCCCTGGAAACCTTCAAGGTGAGGTTGGTCAGGTCTCAAAGCAACCTGATTGAGCTGAAGGTGTCCCTGCTCATTGCATGGGGGTGGACTAGAGGATCCTTAAAGGTCCCTTCCCACACAAACTATTGCATCATTCTATGAATTCTCTTGGGACAGCACAAAGTAATATGGGGGGAAAAAGAAGCTTCTTTCTTTAGTCAGTCTGGGTGGAGCAGTTAAAATGGGAAGGCACACTGTCATGGTATGTACAATGTCCAATTCCTTCTTATCACTGTGCTGAATGGTGGGTGCCCTGCCCCTGCCTCTATACCAGAGTCTTCATGTGCTTTGAAAGGTAGCAATGAACTACCCTATGAATCAGATACCAAGTGCTTCCTGGGTTTAGGTCAAACAAACGCTGTTCAGGCATATTTCTACTGATTTTGCTGACTTCTCTGCATTGCAAGAAAGCATCAAGTATCTACTGCTGCACTACAGCACCAGAGCATCTTTCACCAAGGTTACACCAGGAATGGACTTAATATTTTACCTTTTGTATGATGATGAAGGAAGTAGATTCATTTACAGAAGTATTTTGGTATTTGTGATTAGACTATGACTTGGCCGGTGACAGTACAGTTGACAGCAAGAATCCTAGAACTTCAAAACCTCTAGAGCTAAAAATCCTGAAAGAATACCTAAAGATCAACAATAGTGGGCAAACACAGCACTACGGTAGTGGCACCAGCATTCAGTTTAATCAGGACCATTAAACATTCATGCTGTAAAACTCTCTTTGGCTCATTGTGTAAGAATGTCTTCTACATGCACAGACTGTTTGTAACAAAAGGCTGCGGGGTTGGCTCTAATACAATCCCTACATAAGCAAAGAAAGTTAAAATTTAGGATTAGAGTGTGTATTCAATGATATAGAGTTGCATTTGAATCTCTTTGGGAGTTCAAGCTAGAGAACTGCAGTCAGTTTTCCACAGAGTTCCAGCTACTGAGATGGTGAGAAATAAAGAATGTGTTTTATGTTTTGTCTACCTTCTTATTTATATATATTTAAATATTTTAAGCAATAAGATTTTTTAATAGTTAAATATAGTGCTTCTTTGCTAATGTCCACCAGATTTACTCTTTGAGTTTGCATATTAAGTTTCGCTCTATGAGGGAGGCTATAAATTCAGTATATTCCTTTTTATTTTTAATGCCTTTTCACCTCTGTAATAAGTACATTTGTTGAGAAATCTGGAAACTCTAAAGATAAGACTAGGTTATATATATTTTAGTACTTTAAGGAAGGTGCCTGTTCTAGACTCTGGAAAAGCCTTGTGAAGAAACTTATAGATTCATGTGAGGAACCTGCTGAAGGATGAAAATTGTTGACTCATCTCCCTGGTGAATTCTGAACTGAAGACTACAGAGTGAAGAGCTGAGAGGGAAAAAAGCCAATTCTTATCTAGAGGGTAGAATTTTTTCAGTAGTATGCTTAGTTCAAATACAGCCAATGGATGATAGATGTGTAGAATTGCTATAAAACCAGTATTAGTTTATTTACAGATAGAAATGGATACCCTAAAATCCAACAGGTAAGATCTTTAAACCACAGTTCCTTTTCCTTTGCTTGTGTTTGCTGGACATCTTATTACTGCAAAATCATTATTTTTCTGGTTTTCCTCCTTCTGGGCGATATGCTTTGAAATTTGTTACTGGGTTGTAACTGTTCCTCAAGAATTTTTCCATATACCCTTCCCTACTCATTGGGCCTGACATCTTACAGCTGTCCCTACATACTTTTATTTCATCCCAGCACTTCATCTCATTGAGGCCCCATCCAGAAGATATTTTGAGGAAAGACAATGTGGCTATTGGTGTTCTTGTGCAGTGTGCACTGCAGCCCCAGTCCCACACTGGAGTGTACCACAGTTCCCCCCATTGCATACCACTCAAGGCCTTTTTCAGAAAGCCAAGATCCTGGGGAAGACCTTGTGAATAGCCAATCCTGTCCTGGTCTGCTCTGGGTACACAGCCGTAGAACAGACCAGATGTCGGAGCTGAGAATCCTTAAAAAGCTTAGCCCTGGAATAGGAGGTCTTCTAGAAGTGAGCTGCCAGAATGCATTTTGTATGGGACCCTGGGACAAAAAGACACTGAGCTATGTACTCTGCATACATCTTTGCCATTGCTTTTGCCATTGCAATGGCTCAAAGATTCAGTACTCAGTTCACAGATGTTTTCTGGGCCTTTTCTGCAGTATAAAATATGAAAATGCCAGCCGAGTGAGCAAGTGAACACCTTCTGAAGAGAGAAACCAGCTGGCATGTTAAACAAAACAGTTCTGTTAATACAGCCCTGGTGACATTTGCACAATGCACATAGTGACACCTGACACTGATGACTCCTATTCCTACACTCTTGAAGTCTTACAGAAGCAGTTATTTCCTGAATTAGGCTCATGTTTTTGATTTTCCTTTATCTTAAGCCCAGTGCTTTCTATTTGCCCTTAGCAAATGTCATTGTGTTGATTTTTATGTATTCTCTAGTTTATATTATTTGGATTTTGATCCCACTCTTCAAAAGCTTACCAGCCTTTCAGATTGATATCATACAGACATTAATGCAAATCACTGAATAAGTAATTCCTCGAGGTATTGAGTGGGAGTAGTCCTAGGACAGATTCTTCCTGAAGAAACCAAGACTTCCCAGGAAAATTAGCCATTGATAACAGTGCATTGAATTAGACATCAATAAGAAGTAGCATCACAGATGCAGGAAGGATGAGAGCAATGACTCAACAAAAGACAATAGCTGGAGCAGCACCAGGCTGCATAAGGTTTTAATGATAAATAGATTTTATTTAACAGTGGGAAGCATATGGGAAGAGAGACACACCACTTTGTGCTTCAGATATTTTTTTTCAGCAGTTGAAGTGTTTAGAAAGAAAAAGTCTAAATACTTGGGATACTGGACAAGAAAACCTATTTATTCACTGCCTAGATGCAAAGTAATACCTTGGATGAAGCAACCAGCTCTCTACATATACTTTGGTTATAAGCTTTTTAATAAAGATACTCAACCTAATTCCAGATGAGTGTTCAGTCATCACAGTATCACTCAGAGATAGTAGCTTGCATGGTACATTTAGCTGTGGATATTTTTCGTCACCTATTTGTAGAGCTGTTCAGCTGCCTGAATATATTTAACTACCTAAGTGAGTTACCTCTGCTCCACTTTTTATTATGCAGGATAGATTTGCACTGAACAACATAGCAATTGCATAAGAATTACTTGCTTTGAAATGCAGAAAAATACAATATTTCAGAATTCCTGCCAAAGTCACTGAAGGAAAAATGGCAAAAAAAGAGGATTAAATTTTCAGTATTAGCTTAAGAGGAAATGTAACTCCATTCTTTTCATATGTTTGTTAACACTAAAATCATCTCTCACACAATTAAAATTTTTCAGTGATGTTTACCAAGACTGTACCCTCAGAGAGTCAAGACACCCATACCCTGTCCACTTTGGGCAGAATCATTTCTGATCCCCGCTTTCAAAAGGAGGAAGAAAATTATTTCTTTAACAGGTAAAATTTATTAAAAACTTTGCAATGCTGGAAAACCAAAATCTATATCTGCCAGTTTAATCTGGCAAGAGAATGAAGGGCAGTAAGAAAGTTTTCTACAGGTACTTCAGCAGCAAAAGAGGAAGACAAGGGAGACTGTGGATCGGTTGCTGAGTGAGAATGGGGACCTGGTGGCATAGGACACCAAAAAGGCTGAGGTACTCAATGCCTACTTCACCTCTGTCTTCACTGGTAAAACTGGCCATCAATAATTCAAGACCTCTGAGGCCAGAAGGGAAGTCTGTAGCAAGGATTACTCCTTCTCAGTGAAGAAGGATCAGGTTAGGGAACACTCAAACAAACTCAAAATATACAAGTCCATGGGACCTAATGGGATACACTCAGCAGTGCTGATGCTGCTGAACTATGTCATTGTAAGGCAACTCTGGATTATCTTTGAAAGGCCTCAGTGATCCTGGGAGGTTCTTGAGTCCCAATCCCCCCTGCCATGGGCAGGGACACCTCCCACTAGACCAGGTTGCTCAAGACCTTGTCCAGCCTGGCCTTGAACACTGCCAGGGTTGGGGCATCCACAACCTCCCTGAGCAACCTGTTCCTGTACCTCACCACTCTCACAGTAAAGAATTTCTGTCTAGTATCTAAACTAAATTTCCCCTCTTTCAGTACCCATTACTCCTTGTCCTGTTAGTACAGTTCCTGACAAAGAGTCCCTCTCCAGCTTCCCTGTAGGCCCCTTTCAGATACTGAAACGTTGTTACAAGATCTCCCCAGAGCCGTCATTTCTCCAGGCTGACCAGCCCCAAATTTCTCAGTCCGTCTTCATAAGAGAAGTGCTCCAATCTCCTTATCAACTTTGTGGCTTACACTGGACTTGCTCCAACAGTTCCATGTTCTTCTTATGCTGGCCGCAGAGCTGGATGCAGCGCTCCAGGTGGGGTCTCACAAGAGCAGAGTAGAACAGGATCACCTCCTTTGGTCACGCTGCTTTTGGTGCAGCCCAGGATTCCATTGGCTTTCTGGGCTGCAAGTGCACATTACTGGGTCCTGTTGAGTTTTTCATAAACCATCAACCCCAAATCTTGCTCTGCAGAGTTGCTCTCAATCCATTCTCTGCCCAACCTGTAGGCATGTCTGGGTTTGTTACCACCCAGGTGCAGGACATTGCACTTCACTTTGTTGAACTTCATGATGTTCACACAGGCTCACCTCTCAAGCCTGTCCAAGTCCCTCTGGATGGCACCCCTTCCCTCCAGCATGTCAACTGCACACAGCTTGGTGTCATTGGCAAATTTGCTGAGAGTGCATTCCATCCCCCTGTCCACGTCACCAACAAAGATGTGATGTTGAACAGTATCCACCTCAGTAGGTATCAACCCCTGAGGGACACCACACATCACTGGTCATGTGGACAGTGAGGTCTTGACCACAACTCTTTGCATAGAATAGAACCACAGGTGGTTATTCTTAATTTCTCCTGTTACAGAAAAAAGTCTTCAGTATCCTATTTACATATATTATACATATATTTTATATATATTCAGTATCCTATTTATAATTCTTTGTGTGTGATTAGTGGGCTATCTCACATTGCAACCTCTGATATCTCACTGCTGCTAGTACCAGAAAGGCTGTACAAAATGCAGTGACTGGTACAGTGGACAGGTTGCAAATGATGTAAAATTTCTGCAGCTCCCAAGTATTTGAAGTATATTTAGTTGTCTGAGCAGACACAGACGTAAAGTCATTCTTGATTGCAGTGGGTAAAATATAATGCAACTTCACTGAAGCCTTTCATTTATGATGCTGTAGCACAACATGAGCTATGACCTCTGCACTAGTAAAATTAAATTGTTCATCTGAAAAAATGTTGCCAAGCATTGCATGGAAAACATTGCAAAATCAATACTCTTTGTAACATTACTGCCACTTAACAAATCATACCCGGGCCTCATACAAAACAGCCCTAAATAGGCTAACATATAACTTTTATGGCAGAAAATGTGTAATACAGAGCAATTGCAGAAACAGAACAGTTGCTGCTAAGTATAAATGTGGATATAATTCCATCGTTACCATTTTTTCTGTGAAATATTTCAATGTTATTTGGGCTCAAAGACCTGAAACTGCAATGTCTTCATTCAGTATTTTTAATTTGTTTTAAAGTACTGAATCAAGTACGATTTCTTTAGCCTTTATCTACTACTTTTGCTGTACAGCACAAATGTAATGGAAGTTATTGAGGAACCAGGTAGTGGTATAGCATGGCACAGCCACAAAACATATAAATATGTAAGCCTAGGGAGCTAGGCTGATCTCTGGATGCATAGATCAATAGGATACATAAAACCAGCAATAAACAGATGTAAGGTTTAGGGAACAAGCATAATTTTTTCAGTCTTGCAGGCCTAGTGACTAAAGTTTAAGCTGCATGCCAGCTTTATAACTGTGCTGGGTGTCCCCTCTAGTGTGTACATAGTGTGTGCTAACTGTACTTAGTGGTGTTTAAAATGGTCCAGATTGTGGCAGAACAGAGAACTGGGCAACATAGCTTGGAAACAGCAAGTGGGTCACTGCATATTTCCAGCTCCCCCTCTAGAGAATTTCCATCTGCCTGGCTGGCTGCCCCGCTGCTGCCTGCCCAGGAGCAAAAGAGACAGGAGGGCCATTGCAGAAGGTGGAGAGAGCTTCAACGCCTGCTCCCATGAGCCTATTCCTTAGGCAAAAAGAGGAGAGAGAGGAAACAGAAAGCATCTAGCAAAACAACTTAACTCTTTCCTAATGGCACCGAGCAAAGGAGGATGGGGAGCACAGAGAAGGAAGCAGGAGGAGCAGCCAGGACATCAATTGGTGTTGAAGGACTGGGTGAAGGGAGCAGATTGGTGGGGACATGGGGAAAGATACAGTTGCATGCTGGCAAGATATCTAAATGCAGTAATGGTGATCGTCCTTATATATGTGTTTTGGGCTGTTTTAAACACTGAGTTACCTACTTTAAACATACATCCAGTCTCCCTATCCTGCTCCTCCCTTCTTCCGTTTTCTCCCTAAATCACAGAATAGATGCTCCCATTAGGAGCTGTGGGAAATAAGTTGTTATCAAGGTAGCTGAATATCTTCTTCATCCAAATGTGTGCAATTCTAAGTTTTATATTTAGTCTCTTCATCTTTTCCTCTGGCTCCTGTGCAATGTTCCACTTAATCTGATTTTCTGTCTTAGTGATTTTTATTACTCTTATATTTTACATCAGGGCTCTTATTTATGACTCAGTCATCATAGTCATGGTTAAATACCGGTAGTCCTCACCATATTTATGCAAGAAGGGAATCAGGAACTCACTATTCAGAAATCCCAATAATAAATTATGGATTGAATTATGCCCTGATTAGTGAAAATTGCATGCCTGTCAACAAGCAGAAAGTCTCTCTCAGCATTCAGAATACAGAGGACTATTGTGTTCTACTGGTAAATGAGACAGATTTCTGAAAAGCCTTTCAGAAGGATGAGAGAAATCCCCAAATTCATAACTCAGCTACTGCTCCTAATGGATCCCCCAGATATTTGGGACTTTGGAAAATACCAGATGTTCTTATATTTCTGTTACTGCAGAATATTAGAATTTATATTGTTTTTAATATAATGGAATCAAAGTTAGCTTGAGAGACAGACTTCACTCACAGAATCATAGAATCTTAGAAAAGTTAAGGCTGAAAAAGATCATCAAGTCCATCAATCCAGCACCACCATGTTCACCATTAAACCATGCCTTCAAGTGCCTTATCTACATGTTTTCTGAACATTTTCAGGGATGATGATGCCACCACTTCCCTGGGGAGCCAGTTCCAATGCTTTGAAACCCTTTCAGTGAAAAAACTTTTCCTAATATCCAACTTAAACCTCTCCTGGCACATCTTGAGGCCATTTCCTCTTGTCTTGTCACTTGTTACCTGGGAGAAGAGACCAACTACACCCTCCTTTCAGGCAATTGTAGAGTGATAAGGTTCCCCTCGAGCCTTTTTTTCTCCAACCTAAACACCCCCAGCTCCCTCAGCTGCTCCTCACAGGACTTGTGCTCCACACCCTTCCCCAGCTCCGTTGCCCTTCTCTGGACACGCTCCAGCCCCTCAATGCCTT
>QWTY01041065.1:0-14225 GCA_008033365.1 Pseudorectes ferrugineus | reverse complement strand
AAAAAAAAGAAAGAAACAAATAATCTAACCATCTAAAAGCTGCAGGTACTGAGATTTAAGATAGGTCCTTGGCACCTTCCTTTAGCAGTAATACGAGATAAGAATTTCAGATATGATATTTCTGAGACTAAGGAGTGTTTTGTTTTCTGTATAAAAGCAATTGTATCCAGTGTCCACTTCAACACAATAATTTAATTCTAGATTCAGGAATTCAATATTCCTTAGTGTTCCTTTGCAACCCTCTATTTTCAGAAACTGTGTGATAAAGGTGATATGCAAAACTTAACAAAAAATTTTCCAGGTGAAAATACATGCTTCTATTCCAAATGTTTTCACACATGAGTATACACATACAAATACATAAAGGAAAAGGAAAATTCAGGAACTTTGGGCAGGGGTTTGCAATGTCTGCAAAGGTGAAAATTTAATTGGGGGTGAGGGTTGTGCCTGTTTTAACTTCATGAAGAAGTTGCAGAAGAAACACTATAGCTTCCAATGAGACTTAATGCAAAAGTAAGGATTTTGAACTTCTTACAGGAATCTGATACAAGTCCAAAATGCCTTCAAGGAAGTGAATGTCCAACTGGTGTTCACTGTCTTGTGTAGCTTTATGTATTTCTTATCCCAACTGCAGTAGAGATTAGTTTCCAAAGCCTTTTTACAAATATTTGTGAAGCCTTTTTACAAATATTTGTGATGTGTGTTTATGTGCAGCTTGCTCAAAATAATCACATTCTGAATAAATAAATTGGAAATATCATGGTCCCACAGATTTCTGGGGAGAAGAATTAACTCAGAGTGAAGGAGTTCTTGGTTCCTATGATTTCTGAGCCAAATTACACATTTGCTTTGTGGGTAATAGAAATAGACAGTTTTATGGCAAAGCTGGCTTAGACAGAAAATGTTACTGGGAAGCACAGAAGAAAGTGAATCCTGTTAGCATAAGAGGTGGTAAATGTTCAATGGGAGCTTCACTAGCACTGTGTATTAATATGCATGGTAATTATACTTCTTTCTTCTTTAAAATTAAACTGAAATATGTCATGTGGTCCTTTTGGTAATACTTTTGATATTGAGACTTGATTTAATGAGTTTCAAAATAATTATTTTATTTCATAATAGGATTTCTAGTAAGCTATTACAATTTTTCCTGTCATTGATTCTTTATATATGCAAATTTATGTCATTGATAATATGAAGTACCTTAAACCATTCGTGAGAGAACCTCTGAAGCAGCATGTAAACTGTATTTTCATGCAAACCCAAATGTAGAATTACAAAAGTAAACAGCAGAAGTCCAATAAATTGCATGGAGAAAGATGATGATTTATGTTTCGAGAAAGGGTTTCTGACATGACTTCTATAATTTTTGTTATTATTGATGAGTGAAATAAATAGTGTTTGAAAAAGGGTTTGAGGGGGTGAAGAGTAGGGGGGTTATAAGGCAAAAACAAAGCCCACTTTTTGTTGAGAAACATAATTTTTCATTAAAAACTGCACCAATAGGATAGACCAGCAAGAACAGAGTAATAGGACATTTATGTAGTCAGCAAGGCTATTTGAAATTCTAGTGATTTCTGGTTCCAGCTACTAACAGTTAGATACTAACAAAATCAGTATGGGAGGAAAGATAAAACATCATGCTTTAGGACTTAAAGTAATCTTAAACTGCTAAGCATTTCAGAAGGAGAATCATGCTGAGATGACAAGAGAATGGAGGGAAAATAATCTTATTCCTACCTAGTTTGAGGTTCTTGTGTCTCATTCCAAAGCATCTGGGACAGCTGAAGGCAGAATATTACAGTATATCAATTATCAATCTGACAAGATATTGCATTTTCTCTATTCCTATCAAATCTTCTGTTTTCCTTGCAGGAATGCCACAGAGATACAAATAAAACAACAGTGCATATCATTAATTTTGAAGCTTTTCAGTATCTGCAATTTTTAAACGCCTTGCTTTTGCAATAGACTTCTATGTTGTTGCAGTTTGGTTGCCAAATTGAATCCACTGGGCAACTTCAAAAGCTGCCAATGAGAGAGAGTTAGAACATGGTTAAAACCTAAGCATTGCTGTTATGGAAATATTGGATTTGGCATAACTTTTTTTGCATATCACCTCCACAATAAAATTTCATTCCATGTGCCAAATTTCAGTGGAATTACCACCACTTCTGATGTTGTTTCATTCAACACAGCCATGGCATTTTAATAAAAATTGTAGGCTTTAGATTAGTGAGTTAGTGAGACCATTTTTCTTTATATCACTACTATCTTATTTTATAATACTAAAACTATAATAGCATTAAGGTAATATTTATAGTTATTTCATGATAACATGTGAGCTAATTCTGTAGCTGTCCATCATATGATTTACAATATTTCTGTTACAAAGACAAAACTTTTCAAGACTGAATTATGTGATATATTGGATATAAGGAAATTTTTTTTCTCAGTGATGGTGGTGAAGCACTGCACAGGTTGCCCAGAGAGGCTGTGGATATCCCACTCCTGGACATGTTCAGGGCTAACTTGGACAAGATTTTGAGCAATCCGATCTAGTGAAAGATGTCCTTTCCCATGGCAGGAGAGTTGGACTACTTGATGTTTAAAGCTGCCTTCCAACACACATTTTTCTATGATTCAATGAGTCTATAAATATGGGGCACAACTTTTCACAAAGCTGACACTGAAAAAATTACTGTATCTCAAAGGAAATGCTAGAAGACATGCTATGCAATTCCAAAGTGAACTTGGAGCTTGAAAAGATCCTCCTCTATAGATCTCCAAATCCACAAAACCTGGAACATGAGAATCATGAGCAGAAAGAAGGTATATGGAAAGGAGAACTGAACAGCTGAAATTAGTTGAGAGTAGTTGTTTTGGGGCAGTGGGTTTTTTCAAGTGATATAAGACCAACATGAAAGTTTAGATCATCTGAGAAGCCAAGAATGATGAAGATTAGAGGAAAGATTTCAGGTCAAAGAATGAGGGTAAAACCAGACATGTTTTGGAGAGGAATATTATTGGAAAGTGGTGGAAGTGCATTTGGGGCTGCGGAGGTCTATTTCTGTCTCCCCCATCAGCTTCCTTGGTCAGTGAACATCATTGTTGAAGACTCAGTGGAAACCGCAGCACGATTCCTCTCTGATCTGTTGTGAGCCTGGATGAAAGCCTCTAGCCTGCGGGAATACCCTCAAGGTCAGACCTAACCTTGAAGGTTTTGACAGCAAAGTTTGGATGCCAAATGTACCTACCCCTCAGTAATGACTGTAATGCCAATCCCAGCCAGCCTTTCAGAGAGACACACTGCCCTCACACCTAACAGCACCTTGAAGGTGTCCATCAACATTTTCTGCCCCAAACCATCACCTACTGCCTCTGCTTCCTGTCCCTGGGGTTGCTGAAACCTTCTGCCCAAACCAGGAAAAGCCGCAGGCTGCAACATGCAGAATGACACATGCATTGCAAAGCATTTCTGTGAAAGCCACTCTGCTTGTGATGCCCAGAGAGCCTTGGCTATATTCATTTTGCAAGATTATGAGAAGATGTACTTCACATGTAAGCAGATTTTGTTTTAATGTTCAAGAAATATGATTCACAAATGCACACAATGTTGGTAATTTTTTGCAAAATGTTGTTATTGTGATGGCTATTTTAGGAAAAAATTAATTTTTCTTCATGTTTGAGTTAATAAAGTTGACCATCTGCAGGAGAAATAGTGAGAAAGACAAAAGGATTGGGGCAATGGGGATTTTGAACTCTTTTGTACACTACAGATTTCAATTGTCATGAAAAACTATTGCTAGGAGCATGAAGTTAACATCAGTAAGAGAGTCAGATGAAAGGCCGTGGGGCAGAGAAAGTAGCCAAGTATTAGAAGAGAGAGAGAAAAAATGTAGTCTGAGGACAAGCTGAAAATTACTGAGGTTCAGGGCATGTTCCCTAGAATAAATCATAGTGAAATCTGAAAGAAGTAGATGAAGGACTTTCATACTCTATCCCCACTACACTGTTTAATGTTTCTGCTTGGGGCTAATTGCAATGCTGAGAAATTCGGACATCTAGTCAACATGAAGCTTTGTCTGAGTTTCATGGTAATAACTATCCTTTGTTATCAGAGAAGAGCAGCAGAGAGTTTGTTGGCTGCTGCCTTGTAACAATTGTGCTTGATCTGAAAGAAGACAGATGCTCTATTTTTTATTTGTAAACAGCATCTTTACTGTGATCAAGAGAAAGCAAAAGTAATCCTTGCACTCCTCACCGTCTGGAAAAAAAAAGCTGTAAATCAAGGACCAGTTCTGTTTCCCATTAACAACATCAGTGAGAAGGTAGAAGTGCAAGCAGGGATTGCAATCATATGAGAGTCCCTGCTTGAACTCTTTTTTTGGTTTGCTTTCTTGCTGGCTAAGCTTACATTAAAATGGTTTCTTTTTTCATGAAGATAGCAGAAAGTTCCTGATGTATTTTTCCATTGTTTTCTTTTACCCTCATGGCAACATTAATCTTCTGTATGTGCAGAATTTTCTAGTCCATGTGTTAAACAGGTACCTGGTACGTAGAAATCTTGTTCTCTGGATGAGAAACAGAAGCTGCAAGCCTGATTAAATTAAAAGGATCTCCTTACAGGAAGACTATACTTGCCTGCATCTATAGTTTGGCTATGGCAGGGTGAAGTACACATGACAGCCAGCTTCATGGCCTCCACAGTACAAACCAGGCTGAGGTTCCTACAGTTAACACCCAAACTCCCACAGCTCTTACAGAGCTGGTCTGCAGATAAGTAGATATGGCCACATAGTCCCTTTGAAGCTGAATCTGATTGTCTTGCATCTGCAAGTGTAGAACTTCCTGTAGAGGAATGCACAAGCCCAGTGCTGAGGAGGAGGAGTGGACAGGATTGCCAGCAACAGGGCTGCTCTCCTTCCCGTAGGAATCCCCTCAAAAGGCATGTTATATATATTCTGTGGTGTCCCTTCCCCTGCAGCCCAGTACCCCAGGGTGACTCCTGCCACATCACAGTAATTCATCTGCAGAGATTCAAGCACCAGAAGAGAAGCAGTTTGTAGGGTCTTGGCCACAGATTCTTCAATCACAGTGGAGTCCATGGATGTTCAGTCAGAGGGCACAAATAAGCATTCTCCCCTTCCCCAGGCAGAAGTGATGCCTCTCCCTAGGCATGGACATGGATCACTGCTCATGGCACAGCCAATAGGGCCAGGGAGTTTGGGCCAGACTGTGTTGTTACTTGGGATGGTGGGAGGTGCAGGGATGGCAGCAAACAGACAAAAACCAAGGCAGACCAATGCTCCACCTCAGCTGTGAAGTACATTGGCATCCGTTCTGCAGCTGAGAGACTGCTGTCTCCAGGACTCTGAAGGAATGGTTTGTGATGAGCCTACAGACAGGACAGGATTTTCCCTTTTAGCTGTTGCCTGTCCTCACACCAACCCATTTCCCTGGGGAACAGAAAAAAATTTCCTTTGAGACAACGCCTGACACTTTTGCTACTGAATGGTTTTAAGAATGATAGCTTATATAATCCTATAGCCTCATTTCATTTTAGCAGTATTTAATGAAAGAAGAAATGGTTGAACAAAGTAATTTCATATACTATTCAACAAGCAGCTCTTTCTGTATGAAGCATTAACAATAGCTGTCATCTTTGTACAAAAAAAGGCTTCCAATTACTTCAATGCTAAGAGAAAATCCAAATACAGATGAGAGCCCCACAAGAAAATTATTTTTAATACCATTATGGAAAAGGAAAAGGTGTGACCCAGATTTCCATTTAATATTTTACTAGCCTTGAGAATTAATTTGAGTTTGTGTTCAATTTTCTGGAAAGTTTTGTCTTTACAGCTGTGCAATTTGGGCATATAATGGAAGAGAACAGAGAGCTGTCCTTTCCTCTCTGCTTTTTTCACATGCTAGAGATGGGGGAAAGGGAGAAAATGACATGTAATCAATGGAACATATAAAGAAAAAAGTAAGTTTATGATGTAAAAAATGTCATATGACTCCATTACAATTTCTTTAGCAGGCAGCAGGGAAATTTATAAGACTAGTAGATGAAAGAGTATAAAAGAGAGATAGATTAGCCTTAGCTTTGCTGGTGTACAGTTATGCTATAAATCATATGGCTACAGGCTTTCTCTAAATTGCATCTAGCTCTTGGTCTTTCTCTTCTATCCCATATACTTAGTGTCATCTGAAAGAGGAGAAAATGCATCCTGATCCCTCTCTATCAATACCTTCCTCCGTATATAGATTGTACGTTCACTGTGTGAATTCCTTCCTATATCCTAATTTAAATTACCATCTCTTCCATTAAGTGTTGGTCTAAAGCATAGCTGGTCTGGAAATACACAGTGATACACTTTTTTATCCAAAATTTAAGTCAAATAAGTGTAGAATTGTTCAAGGAATGTCTCAGTGTCTGTAACCATTCACAAGAATGTGGTGGAAGAACACCTGATGAAACATGTCTTAGCAAATCAGATTTTAAGCTATAGAGGTACTTGGAGTTTTCTTAGCTCCAGGTTTTGGTTTCCAGTCTTCCTGACATGGAGCCCACACTCAGAGGTCACATCCTTAATAGTAAATGATAGGTACTAATTATAGGAACGTGGATCTGTTCTCTTTCACTGGGCAAAATGCCTGCAGTGGTGTCTAGGTCATGTCCATTCTC
This sequence comes from Pseudorectes ferrugineus, assembly GCA_008033365.1. Classification (NCBI taxonomy): domain Eukaryota; kingdom Metazoa; phylum Chordata; class Aves; order Passeriformes; genus Pseudorectes; species Pseudorectes ferrugineus. Next base: position 7,534 of record QWTY01041065.1, on the reverse strand, counting down.
TACCTATATCTAGAAATTGCATAAAACAGTACTTAACTGTGGCTAAAAGTCATGCAAAGAAACAGTTTAACAATTTAATGCAACAGATAAATGAGTACTAGTGCCTTGAAAAGGGTCCATTTAATTTTATGGGACACAGGCTCTGAATTGGCAGCAGAAAGCCTCAAAATCCCAGTTTTCATGAGTTGAGTTAGTGCCTGTTGAAGCTTCTTATTTATTGCATTTGTTTTTGTAAACCAAAATTATTTTGTTGTTTTTTTTTTTTTTTAAATAACACTTTTTGAAGAATCCAAAGGGCAGGTATACTAAGAAATACTGAAATACTTCTAAGGTATGAATGTTCTTTATGTATCATTGCTTGCACGTACAAAGCCTGTTCAAAGTCAGCTGTTGTCTTCAGGACCAGATTCTCAGGTTACTTTGCCAGGGAATCTGTGAGCAAAGCACCAGGACTAGCTGATGCTGCCTCTCCAAAAATGGGATGCTCACGTCTGGAGGAGGCAGGCAGCCAATGGTAGGAAATGGTGATAGGAGAAACATAGATCATGCTGTGGTGAGTTGCCTTTTCAGACAATTTTATGTAGTCACTGAATACAAGTGCCCTCTATAATAGTATTCATGCTCTTCTTTTAATTATTTTTATGCTTTGTCATTAATCACTAGGCATTTTCAGTATAATTACAAATAAAAATACCATGCTCAAATCAGATATATTCTGCTGATGACATGCAACCTTGAAAGAAATCTAAATCTCATTCTTTAACTAAGCTCTGCCACAATAACAGGAAAATATAGAACTAAAATTGGATTTCTTTTGATAAAGAAAGTAATTTCATTTGATTCTGAAAGCACATAAGACCAGGATGCTGCATTACAATGTGTTGTTTTCTGCATATTCACTTTTATATTCATCATGTTTCCTTAGTATTTTGAATTTCAGTGATGAATTTATCTTGATGTTGATACCTAAGTGAACATTTCTAGTATTCGAGCAGAGAAAATAATGTGAGTCCCTGGGCTGCTTCATTCCCACATAGAATTATACAATCATGCAATCATAGAATGGTTTGGGTTGGAATGGACATTAAAGATCATCTAGTTCAAACCTCCCTGCCATGGGCAGGGATATCTTGCACCAGACCAGGTTGCTCAGAACCCCATCCAACCTGGCCTTGAACACTTCCAGAGATGAGGCATCCACAACTTCTCTGGGCAACCTGTTCTAGTGCCTCACCACCCTCACAGCAAAGAATTTCTTCCTAATATCTAATCTAAACCTACTCTCAGTTTGAAGCCATTATACCTTGTCCCATCATTACAGGCCCTTGTAAAAAGTGCCTCTTCAGTTTTCTTGTAGGCTCCCTGCAGGTATTAGAAGGCTGCTATAAGGCCTTTCTGGAGCCTTCTCTTCTCCAGGCTGAACAACCCCAACTCTCTCAGCCTGTCTTCATAAGGGAGGTGCTCCAGCCCTCTGATCATCTTGGTGGCCCTCCCCTAGACTTGCTTAAACAGGCTCACATCCTTCTTTTATTGGGAACCCCAGAGCTGGACACAGTACTCCAACTGAGAGCAGAGGGGCAGAATCCCCTCCCTCGCCCTGCTGGCCACGCTGCTTTTGATGCAGCCCAGGTTGCAGTTGGCTTTCTGGGCTGCAAGTGCACATTACCAGGTCACATCAAGCTTCTCATCTTCACCCCCAAATCCTGTTCTCAATCCATTCTCTGCCCAGCCTGTGTTAGGGCTTGGGTTTGCCCAGACCTGGGTGAAAGACCTTGCACTTGGCCTTGTTGAACTTCATAAGGTTCACACAGGTCCACTTCTCATGCCTATTAAGGTCTCTCTAGATGGCATCCCTTGCCTCCAGTGTCCACACATGGTGTCATTGGCAAACCTGCTGAGGGTGCACTAAGTGCCACTGTCTGTGTTGCCAAGAAAGATGTTATCCTGCACCAGTCCCAATACCGATCCCCGAGGAATGACACTTGTCAGTGGTCTCCACTAGAAAATCTACCCATTTAATACAACTTTTTGAGTGTGACCATTTCTTTATCCACCAGGTGCCCAACTCATTAAATCCATGCTTGTCCAGAAGCAATGTGAATGTCTGTGTCCCTTGCGACGTTGTCTGATACATATTCATGTACAAGTGCAGTAGCTAATTTAACAGCATAAGGAGTGATATGTCTCTGCATTCCTTGGGGTGGAATCATTAGCACAGGTAAATCTCTGTGCTGCAGACAGCAAATTTATTTGACACAGAGTTTATGATCTAGTAGATGTAAATGTCTGCTGTGAAACCAATGATGGATGAAGGAAGAGAACAACTTATCTCACAAGATTTCCAGTTGGGATAGAAATAATCTATCTTGCGAAATGTTGACAAGTTCACTTCTAATCTTAGTTAGAAAATTGAGGCTGGAAGAGATAGTGCTGAAAAAATAATGGGGTGAAAATCTGTTCTAACTTTTCAAAGCATTTCCTACATCCATTCTTAACTTGCTACAAAGTGCTTAGGGAGTTGCAGAGCTATTCAATCACTTTCATATTAACAGAAAAGCCCCATGTGCACAGCTTTTCTATGAACTATTTCCTGTGCTAAAGAGAATTTTTGGCTATTACTATCTGTATAAAGTAGTTCACTGTTTAGAGATTTATTTAAGTGTGAGGGAATCTTGACTGATTCTGAACAGCTTTGCCACTGTGCCTCTTACAGTGTCACCTTTCTGACATTTTTTACTGAAATAAAGAGAACACATAACAAACAGCCCTTAGCCTTCCAGCCTTCTACACCACTCACCTTTTTTAAAAGTGGGTCTTGTAGAGCTGCAAATGTAGGTCTGTAAGAATACTCATCAAGATAGTATTGATCTGTCCCAGGAGGATATGAAAAAGTTTTTAAAACCTGTAACTAAGGGTTTAAGGACAAGGAGGTCTAAGATGTAGCTCTGAAACAGTAAAAGATGAGAGACAAAAAATATGTGAAGATTATGGTATTGTGAACATGATCCCACAGCCTCAGGTATTTCCCGAGAGCAGATTATAATTCTACTTTTTTTTTCTTTTTCATAAAATCTGTCCTACTTGTAGTAGGAGTTGGTGGAAGTCAATACAGTCAATAACCTTAGACTGATGTTTAAAAAAATAGTGTGAAAAAGTCTAATTATCACAAATGTCACAGGATAAAAATTTTGTTCCAATTCTGTTATTTCCAGGAGCCAATGGAAATGCAACAGAACTATCAAAATTCCTCAGTGGCTTTCAGAAATTTTTGGTGTTTACTTTGTTGATTCAACATTGTAGAATTTATTTATCTTGAAATAAGGGCATCATAGCTGAATTTATAACAAAAATGGAAGACAAAAATAATATATATTAAATAAAGCACTTGCTTAAAATTAAGGGAAGGAAAGCATTTCAAGGAGGCATGAAAACTGTCTCCAATGTTCATCCAATTTCAAAGAGTTAGGTGAAACAAGAAAATTAATATTTTATGAAAAATTATTATTTAATAGTAATACAGATCCTACAAAAGAAATCGCAGTCAGATTTAATCCCAAAATGCTTTCTATAAAGAAAATGTTACTTAAGTATTTTATATTTTATAGTTCTACATAAAAACTTTTTATTTCAGGTCCTTGTATAATTTTAAATAAATGTTGACTGAGCCCAAAATATCAAAAGTAAGCGTAAAATTCTTTTAAATTCTTTTAAGTATTTGAAGTATGAAATTTCCACTGGAAAAATATTTTCTGTCAAAAAAAATCTAAGGTACATACATTTTCAATGTTTCTGATTGTTAAAAAAGGTCAGATAGGGAGTTTTTTATTCATTTTGTGTGAAATAAAAGTATCCAGTCAATAAGTCTCAGGCTTTTACTGCATCTTTTGAGGTCAAGAATAATAAATAAAAATGTTTGAGCTTTTAACATCACTGCACTGGACAGTGTTTATTCCTACTCCTACACCTTATCTTTCTACTTCTCCCTCCAGTACGCTCAATTTCAGGTTAAACATAGACTTTAAAAAGAACATGTATTTTCTTGAAAGTCTTGACCATAACATGATTCCACATTTAATGGCATGTGATGTTCTGTCACAACAATTTTACACTGAAATAATTCTGATGATTTTGTTGACTGTTACTCTTTTTTTATATTATTGAAGCTGAGAAGAGACTTAGCTGCAGCATCCCTCAAATTGCATGAAATCTGTTTCCTAAACAGAAGTTTCACTTTATCCGTGTGATTTGTTGTAATGTCAACTTTGCAACATTCAATCAGAGTGGAGGAGCTTTTTAATATAGATTTGTGTTTATACAGACAGCTTCCTAAGCTCCAGAAGATATTCTCCACAGAAGGGTCTACGCTTCTTTCTCCATGTGTAACTGTTCTAGCAATCATAACGAGGCATCTGTCTCCTGATATGTCTTTGAGTATGATTCAAGTCAAGAGACAAATTTGAGAACATGGATAATGTCTATAGAAGCTATATATCTATATATCTATATCAAGCTTATATCTATATAATCTTGACTTTCTTTTATATTTCAAGCATAAATTTGCAGGTAGAATATAAGTGAACTTTCAAAGTGTTCACAAGACTTCTGATTTTGTTGAGAATAATAAGTATCTGCCTAAGAGAAAACATTTGCTAAACCAGACTTTCTCATCCTCCAAAGAGAGGTGCATTTGGGGTAGGAAATAGATACTGTCTTACTTGTTTTTGAAGAGCTACTTTCTGAGTGCATGGTGAAGTAGCAGTTAAAGATCAGTATGCCTTCCTTTAGATCCTAAAGGGGAATTCTTCAGAACAATTGCAGTCCTCCTCAACAGAATTTGACTTGGGATCATAGTTTATTTCACCATCCAAATCTTCTTCTGTAATAGAAATGCATTATTGGCTTCACCAAGTAGAAACTTGTGTGTTTAAAAAATGTCATTTCTCCCTCTTAACAATAATTGATATTTTGCCTAAAATCCTCATGCATTACAGTAAAAATTTTTCAGAAAGTTCTATGGCATCAATTCAGAAGAGGTAAAAACTAGACAGGTGTTTTAGGTATGCTGTCCATTTTCACTGCCTATTACTCATTTCCAGTGATTTGAAGGTGCCTTTGCAAACTTCCAGATGTTTGAATTACTGATATCAATTGTTTTCTTTCAGATATCAACATGGCAGGAGAACCAAAACCATACAGACCAAAACCTGGCAACAAGCGGCCACTTTCAGCACTTTACAGGTAAATGAGATTTAACTTTAACTTACCCCAATACAATTTTTATCAGAAAAATTATGGTAACCTAAAATGTATATACCAGTGGCACTGTGCAATATTTACCAAAATTTTAATGAAATCTATTTATTAATGCTCTCACTACTAGTACTAATATCAATATTTTTTTTTTCCTTAATTGAGTGGTATTTCAACCTTTAGTCCTTATTATTCAGTGCTTGGCTATGGCCTCATTTTTTGTGACTTTTTTATTTACAATGATCAGTGAAATAACTAGTAATTTCAGAGCAACAGAATTAGTTTCTCATGGATTTTTCTGTCAAGAGTGAAAACCAAGTTCTGACAAAACAGGACATCTTCCTTGGCTGTTCAGGAAAGCATTGATAGTGTCTTTCTCCTATTCCCAGGTGCCTTTTGTCGTAGAGCTTGTACAAACTTGAAGAAACATCCTTTTTTTTTTCCAAATCACTTATGTTTAGTGAAGCATTATAGATTGTTAGGGCTACCATGCCCACATGTATTTCTGCTCAATAAACCTCACTTCTCATAAAAGTATTACAGAATTTATGCTCCAGATCCATGGAAGGAATTAGGGCTGATTTCTACTGTAGCTGAAATGCAGATAGACTGCATTTGGGCTCTGAGAGTAACAGCTCAGGAGTGAAATCAGACACACTTGAGCAGTACTTTTTCATACCTTGTCCGGTCTGAAAGCTTCAGATGGAAATTCAAGGGTGGCATCTCAGAATAAGACAACCAGGAGCATTTTAGGTCTGAGCCTCCATGCTACATAGAAGAAATTTGAAGTTTTATCATACAGCTGCCCTTAGCTGAAGTGATAGAAATATTATTTTTGGAGAAGAGAATCCCTTTTTCATCATTACTCTCAACTGCAAGCTGCTAAACTCTGTAGGTGTTCCTGGTAACCTTGGTCTACTCTGTCTCTGTGCCAGTATTTCAAAAGATTTTGAAAGATATTCTGTGATTTCTGGCATTTATATTTCCACCTCTGAGCTTTTGAAGGCTTTCTCATAAATACTTGTTCTACAGAAAAGATAGGGATAAGAGAGAGACCTGTGGAAAGTTCTAAAGGAATTTTAAAGAGGAAAAGTATCTTAGATTTTGTCCTTTCATGGATGCAGTGCAAACTATTTCTCTAGAAGATCATGGGGCTTTTATGAGCAAGTAAGAGAATCCTTCCATTTCCCCCTTCATCTTCATTCTCCCTCTCTGTTCTGACCTTGTAAGACCCCACCTGGAGTACTGTCTCCTGCTCTGGAGTACTAAGCACAAGAAAGTACTTACAGGGGCTTATGAAATAGAAGGAGAACACCTTTTCACATGGGCAGATAGTGATAGGATAAAGGGGAACAATTTTCAACTTAAAGAGGAGAGATTTAGATTAGATGTTAGGAAGAAATTCTACACTCAGAGGGTAGTGAGGCACTGGAACAGGTTGCCCAGGGTAGTTGTGGGTGTCCCACTGTAAATATTCAAGGCCAGGTTGGATGGGGTCCTGAGCAATCTTATCTAGTGGATGGCATCCCTGCCCCTGGTGGGGTGGTTGCAACTAGATGACTTTTAAGGTTCCTTCCAAGCCACTCTACTGTTCTATGGGATGGTCCCTTCCAACCCAAACCATTCTATGATTGTACGAAAATGAGGAACTTTTATTCTCTCAGTATCGCTTAACCTAATATGTGAGAAGATCAATGACTGATAAAGTTTTGGCAACACTGAGAACACTTACTTATTTCAGAACACTGTACTTGGTCTGACTGGGATGGAGTTAACTTTCTTCATACGATCCTAAATGTGTTTTGGATTTGTTACTAAAATACACCAATGTTTTGGATGTTGCTGAACAGTATTTGCAGAGCCTCATGGTTTTCTCCTTTTCCTGTTCTGACTTTGCAATTAATAGGCTTGGGGTGGACAAGAAGTTGTGAAGAAATACAACTGAGACAGCTGACCCAACCTGGCCAAAGAGATATTCTCTCATATAGTCAGAAATAAAAATTGGGAAGGTTTTTCTTCCAAGACAGCTGTTGTTTGGAGATTGCCCGGACTGCTTATGGGAGGTGGAAAGTAGTTGCCTTTGCATCACTGGGATTTTTTTCCCTCCTTCCTTTCCTTGTTAAACTGCAATTATCTCAGTCCATGAGGCTTTTTCGCTTTTGGTGTCTCCTTCATCCTGATAGGGGACAACAGCAGGGGAGTGAGACAGTGATTATGTGGGTGCTTACCTGCTGGCCAGGATCCACCCACAAGACTGAGAAAGTTAAGAGGGAAGTGGTTACAT
>QWTY01041064.1:402-16506 GCA_008033365.1 Pseudorectes ferrugineus | reverse complement strand
TGGAAATAACTTCGGTGCTTTCCCTTCTGATGCTGGCTATGCTAATATTATTAGCAGTGTGGGAGTACATGTAGGAAAGAACAGACTCCAGAGACTTCTAATTAATTAGGAGTTTGCTGGTTGGCATAAGTAATGAATTATGAGTGAGGTGATACATGAAGTAGTTTGCTTTTTTACCCTCAAATTGTAACATAACGTTGTCTTAACTAGGAAATACAGACTGACCTTGCATTAGTTGGGGAATAGCACGTACAGATGCGGTTGCGTGTTGGATTGGAAATGAAGTCCCAGGGTTGTTCTGATATTGGGCATTTCAGTAATGCTCCAGTGGGATTAGTCTGTATTAATAATGCCAAAGCAATGCAGATGAGTAAGCATGTCATATATAGCATTATAAGAACAGTAATCATGTGCGATTTAAGAAAGCGAAGATGAAAAACAGAATGATGGGGGTATCGAATGGGCCTGGTTCAGAGCAGTTCCAGGGATAACACTCTCTTATAAGCAAAACCAGCTTAGGTAGTTTAATTTCTTCCTGATATTATTATGTACAACAAAAGCTACAAAATCCTTCAGAGCAGCAAACCTAATGAAACTATTGTGCACGTCTATATGACCTTATCTGTCAGTGTGCAATGAGCACTTCACACCACCCCTCCCTTACAGTGCTGGTGCATCTCTCCCTCCTGCCTATCAAGTAAGAGTGTCTAGAAGTCATTGTTCTGTTGGCAGAAGTAAACAGAAATTTGTAGTATTAGATGTTGAGAAGGAATGAGCCTCGTCATCACTGTTCCATCCCCGTAGTTGAAGGGAATTGCATAATTGTTAGCCTGCTTAAAATACTGCTTGGATCACCTGTTCCACATGTCACTTCGGGCAGCAGAGTATTGCCCAGCATTGGATTGCAAACTCATGTGACCTATGTAAAAGATCAAAACACATGACAGTATTATGCTATGGCAAACGATTGGGCATTGCAGTGCAGTGTTTATGTCCTGTATATGCATTTTGACAAAGTATTTGTTAAAAAAAAAAAAAATCTTAGATGGTTCCTGAAAGCCAGATTGTACTACTGAGAATTACAAAGGAAGGATTCAGTTTGGGAGGAGGGAAGAGAGGGGAATTTTCCTTGACTCCAGATCTCATGGTTGAGTAAACCTTGAATAAACATGTCACACACTGGCAGAGCACCTGAGGTTGCATCATGGGTGCAAATGTACAGTATTTTTAGTTGCAGTAAGTACAGTGACTAACTCTTGTATTCATTATGAATACTTACAGGATTTTATAAAACTGAAAGCAGCATTTTGGTCCATAGCATCTCTACAGCTATGCAACATGTCTACATGTTCAGAAGCAGATAATCACATCTGTTCTTTCTGAACTGTCAAAAAGGCCAGATGTGAGCAAATATTATGGAAGCTCAACAGCTTCCAGATGGTACCAAATGGTGTTTTGGTGTCAGCCAAGTTGGAGAATGCACCGGTTAGCTATGCTACTGTCTGCTTCTGACAACCTGTGCTGCTGAATGCATTGCAGAATTTTGTTGTAGTAGAAGCTTTATAAGCATAGAAGAATTCTTGTCCAAGCATGTAAGTTATGCTGTAGAATGGTAAAAATGTGAATAACTGAAGTGAGGTCATCATCAGCTAGAATAGATAGAAGAGCCTGTCAGCCACCTCAAAAAGAGCAGGAGCACAGGGTGATGCCACCTCAGAAAAAGATTCAGCAGTTAATCCTGTTAGAAGTACTACCAGCGATTACAGGCCTGTGCACCAGGACTGGAGTCTCTTCTGAGTGATTTCCTCTATCTGCCACCATTTCCTTAAATACGGAGGTAATGGTGGTGGTTTGGCAATTCTTGGCAGTTCAGGGCAGCAGTTCTTCATCGTAAGGTGAAAATGTATTAAATCATCTCAGTCATGTGGAATGACCTTGATAGAGCCTTGTTGCTATTTGTATAGTGCTACTTCTGCACTTACTGGTGAACATTTGAATATATACAAGGACTACTTGGTTTTTGGGTGGCTTTTCATCTTTAAATCTCATGCTGCCACAGCAAACTTGCTAGTGCAGTGCAGACATACTGTTTGTTTACAGTGCATATATGATGTTTGTATCTGATCAATTCACCTAAAAGCTGCATATTAGTACTGAAAAGGATGGTCCTGAGATGGATGATCCTTCCAGGATTTTAGTGGATCTTTAGGATTTCATGTATTTTTCCAGAATACCTGGGCAGCTGGTGGTTTTACTAGGTCTTCTCTGACTAGAAACAGTGGACATGAGGCTTTCCAAAGAGTTGCAGTCCTGCTGAAACCGTGCATGTGTAGGTTACCTTGTCCACCCATGTGCAATAAGGACATCTCTTTTTGAAAGTTTGAGGCTTTTTGTTGCATGTGACCTGCCTTTGTTGATGTCTGTGGAATTAACTTACCGTTTTCCAAGGATGGAGAAACTGCAGAAAAGGGTGTTTTAGCATGTGAGGGAAGTTTTATATACACTTAATGGCTATGAAAGTCCTTCACTTACTTTATACCTGTTCTGCAGAGATTGCAGAGAGTTACAGTGGAGCTGTGTTTATGTAAGAATAAGGAATAAAACTGTTAAGATCTGATGTATCTCTGTCTGGATTCTTGTTATGTTCAATTGTTTCTATTAACACTGACATCTGCTAGTGGCCTCAAAGTGAGTCTGAACCGAAAATTATAGTTCTGTTACATCATTGTATGTTTTACCCTTCTATTTAATCAGTTGAATTGCGTTATAAAACACAGAGGTCAGAGGGAGAGAGAAGAAAATGAGAAAAGATAGCTTTTTTAAAATATGAAACAACTACCTTTAGTTATAAGTGTTCCCAGACTTCATATTTATGGTCTCTGTATAGTATACTAGCACACTGGTGTTGTTTTTAATAACCCTTTACAGAACATATGGCTCAAGATTTATCTATATGCAGAGCCTTGTGGACAGAACTTGTGAATTGTAACATAAAAAATCTCCAGGTGTACATGTTATTTCTTATTAACACAGAATGATTTTCTTGGGAAGAAGGTGACATATTAGAAAGGCAACATCTGTGTTACTACTTAAATTTTAATAATGTGAATAATTTTCTTTCAACAGAGGAATTCAAGGGCTCAACAATAGTTGAATTAATGAAAAAAGAAGGCACCACCCTAGGGCTCACAGTATCGGGTGGTATCGACAAGGATGGGAAACCAAGAGTATCTAACCTTCGTCAAGGAGGAATCGCTGCTAGGTAACCGCATCTCAAGCTACAAAATGCGTTATACGATGTGATTGCTTCAGAAATATGTACTGCATCAGAAAGGTCACCTAAAAAATATGTGACTGATGCATCTATAATGGCAGGCCATCACACTGGAGAACCTCAGAGGGAAATGGCAACAGCTGGTCCTTCTTTTTGCTCAAGGCTACTTTGATAAAAACTAGAAATACCAATGACATCTTTGAAAGTTGTCGTAAGACTCATGAGATTTCTTCTAAATTTTATTTGTTTTATTTCTCTATTTTTTTGTCTTTGAACAAAAATTTGAGAGAAGGAGCATAACATAATGAGGGGAAAAAAAACAGAATGGAAAAAGGAATGATAGTGCTACCATAATTTAATTCTTTTTTAACTCTTCATTAGATAGCTCTGTGATTAAAAAGACTCTAAAGTCATAGGTACCTTGCTTACTACTACAGTGAAAAGAAAAAAGCTGTTAATTGTGAGTGAGACAAGTCAAAAGATAAGGGTTGAGATAAATCATCCCAAGTAACTGAGCAGAACACATGCTTTTGGGCTGTGGCCCATCTGCTGTTGATGTTATGTTAGCTGTGAATGCAACCAGTGTCCAAAAAAAAAAAATATTTTTTGGGGCATTTCCCAAAGAGAGAGACAAGGATGGGGACATGAAGACGATGACTTCCCAGATCCTATGCCCAAACCAGTCAAATCATCCCAACTCCTTTTTTGTGCAGCTGCTTTTGTACCTCAGAAATGAATAATGCAACAATGTTCTTCTTTTAATATTTAAAAAGCTGGAGTAGATTAAGATCTTTCTGTTAGAAAGATTAACTCGTTTTAATCTAGATTCATGGAAAAGGTATTTCTTACAATCACTAAACAGTAATTTAAAGGATTTCGTTTGGTCCAGCAGATCTGTCTTTCACAAAAAGAATATATACTTTTCCCTAGGAGTGACCAGCTGGATGTAGGGGACTACATCAAATCTGTGAATGGAATCAATCTGACCAAATTTCGCCATGATGAGATCATCAGCCTGCTCAAGAATGTTGGTGAAAGGGTTGTGTTAGAAGTGGAATATGAGCTGCCTCCAGTCTGTAAGTAATTGCAGAGCAAACTGAAAACCTATGCAGAATAGCAGATGTAGTCAGCAGTATGGGCATGGTTGGTGATAGTCGTTTTGGTAGTGGTTGATTTCTAATTTTATTTTTTCCTGTGGCTTATCACAGAGCATTGAAGCAGTGCAAAAGAACTGGCAGTACAGAGGGATGCTCTCAGATGTTTTAGAAGCAGAAATCCCACCAACAACAGAGCAGAGTTATCAATCTCCACTTTTTGTTGGTTTGTGGTTTTCTGGGGGTGAAGGTTGTTTTTTGTTTGGGTTGTTTGGTTGGGTTTTGTTTTGGGGATTTTTGTTTGCTTCTTTGCAGTTTTGAATACTGGAAATTAGATTAAGTAGATTCCAGGGCAAGCAAATCTTTCTCTTTACAATAAGATCACCTGAGATGAGACCAGTGAGTATTTGCTAGTTCTGCTTCTGCTTTTGCCTTCCTTCTCTCCACTTGCGGCACCATCCCTCTCTCCCAGGTAAACAACATCCTTTGGGACTTTTCCAGTCTTTTCTGACACCACTTTTAGGCAAATTTTCATTTCTAGAGCAGAAGACACAGTGGGGTAGGCCATGAGGATACCTGAACTTGCAAGAATTGTGTGACTGAAACAAGGGCTTCTCACTGAGCAGGATTTTCTTCAAAATACGAGTTTATGCTCACACCAAAGTTACAGAGTGCTACTGAATGTTTTCCTTGCCTCTCCTTTGCTCTGTCTGTGCTTGTGTCTTTAACAGTGTGTCTGTAGGAGAAAATCAGTGACAATCGAGTCCATCAGGTATGAAGTGAAAGCCAGAGAAACAGTGAGTTGGAAACCTGAGACCTAAAGTGAAGGAGTGTCAGGTGTCTGACTGGCACCAAAGGGCTGCACCAGGCACACCCTTGAAAGAGTGTGTGCTCACTCATGCTGCTCACTGGAGGGCAGAAGATGTGGTTTCCTGGTGTTTGGCCAGAAAAACCTCAGGTGCCAGCTGGGAATCTCTTGTCTCCTTAAATAGTTTCCTTGCAATAGAATCCAAAAAAATCCATCACTGTCCTTGGTGCTCAGAAGCTGATGAACTTCCCCACTGCTTTCTAGCAGCTGGGGGTTTAGTCTAGTTACATATTTGGTTATTTTTAGGACCTCCTGACAAGCACCTTAAAAATTTTTGAATGTCCTCTGTTGATTAGTGTTTGCTTGTGAGGGAACTTCATATTCTGAAGCACAGTATCTGAATTAATCAGCTGAGTTCAGAGTTACTTTGCTGCAGATGTAATTGTTTTACCAGCATTATTTGTTTTGCATTTATTCACCTGGGCTTTCTTTTGTTTTCATCCTCTTTTAGTGGATGTGCCAGTCTTGTCCACTGAGGCTGGATTTTCACATGCTAAATTATAGCAGCATTTGTAACTTTTTCTTTAAGTCTTTGGAATTTCCAGCCTCTTCATACAAGCAGAGATAATAAAGTTGGAGATAACTAGCAGTCTAGTTGTTTCCATGAACTACTAGTGAGCAAGCTAAACACACTGCATTTGTTACACACGTAAGTTTTCCAGTAACTCATGTGGAGAAGTCCTGGCACTTCCTTCCCGGCCCCATGCATAATGAATTTCTGCTGTTGTTCCCACGCTTGCTCCCTCAGAGAGAGGACTGTCATAGTTTCAGGGCCAGGAAATGTCAATTGTTTAATAATGATGGATTAAATTTGGCTGAGCACTGGTAATCCCACTCTCCCTAGTGCTTCCTTCCATGTCTGAAGTGTTCACAGCAGGAGCATCCAGCTGCTGTTTTCAGCAGGAGCCACCTCAGTGTCTAAAACTGGAAGGTGAGCAGTGCCTGTCTCGTGGCTGCCTTTTGCTGTTGGTAAGGCTGAAGGAGTTCTTTGCCACAGCAGGCTGGGGTGCAAGGACAGCCACCTGAGTGGCTGTTCCCAAGTGGAAGGACGCTGCTGCCATTCCTCACTGCTGAGCTGCGGGTTTCACCTCTCCCCAGTGGAGGGTACAGGCCACACCAAGCAAATGAGGAAGTGTGGATTCATCATGAGCTACACACAAGGCCACTTTCTGTCGATAGGAATGAAGTCAACAGTTGTCTTCTCCTTATAATTCTTTTTTTTTAGTCAGTAAAATGTTTCTAACTGGAAAGAGAACAACCACATGGACTCAGTAACACAGTTGTGATCTTCAAGCTGTAGCAGGAGTTACTACAGCACAGAGCAGTGCTCTGGAGGGCCATCTTTCACCTGTTTTCCTAAGGAAATGAGATTTATGTGATTTCACTGGGTGGTTCTCCTGGTCCCCTGCAGTAACTTTTTTAATAAGGACTGAAAAACTCCCAAAAAAGTACATTACAGTACATCTCCTGGAAATAAACACTTGAGCGAGTTGCGAGCAGGGGGAGTCCTCAGAGGGAGAGAGAGGCAGAGAGCGCTGAGGGGACTCTGCTCTTCCTGCTGCCGTTCATGATTGGCAGCACATGCAGGGTAGCCTGTGGCATCCATTGCCCCCTCCGGGTATCCTGACAGGGAAACTCTGATTATTGCAGGCAGGAACATTAAATGACACAAGTTTTCATTAGTTCTGCCACTCTTGGAGCATGTATGTTATAGAGCTGAGTTGGTGTGCTTTTGATTTTTTTTTAATTTTATGTGTGTTTGTACTGTTTGCAGTATTTGACTGGAAGGTGGAAAGTGTGAGTGCGTGTGATTTTGCACAGAGTCCTTTTCCCATTGGAAAAGAGAGTTCTTAGACCCTGCCAAAGTTTTTTGTGTAAAAGCTAATAGCGAACTGTCTGCTGGTCTCTTAACAGCAGTGATTCAAATTCTGTAAAGTGGATTATCACACCCAAACGCATTGGTCTGTGCAGTAGGCTTCTCACCTCCTAGTCCAGCTGTACACCAATTCTCTAGTACTTCCAGAGAAAATACTGACTCAACTAGAAGCCAAAGAAGTTTTTTACTAACTCTCCAGTTTTGAGGGAGCATGCTACATTTTGAAAAAGAAAAAAAAATCCTTATGATAACAAAATGCATTAAGCATCTTAATCTAGTAACCTGAGATCAGAGAAACATGCCACAAATCTTGATTGTCTCCTCTCTAAGCAACAAAAGTAAATGTTTTCATAGCTAAACAACAAGCTCAATAGGAACTCTTAAGAATTTCATGTCATTTTAGTCTCACTGTGTATTTCTGTATTTTCTAGCACTCTTCTGTAACTATAAGAAAAGCAAAATTATGCCATAATTTAAACAGTAATACTCAAATTCCTCACCTGTTATATGCATCTATGTCTTTTTTCCAAACCATTGTCACTCTGCAAAATATCTGGCCCAAAATTCTCTCAAAGAGAGGATGAGTTCTATTTAATTACAGGTCTTCAGTGTGACAGTTCTGTAATTGAGTCTTTCCAATTGTATGACCCAATATCTGTCTTAAATTGGAAAAGGTGTAAATGTGTATGTATAATTAGAAAAATAATAACAATTAAGGTTTGGATTCTTTTTCTTTTAGCTGTACAAGGATCAGGTCTCATCTTTAGAACTGTGGAAGTTACTTTACATAAAGAGGGGAACACTTTTGGATTTGTAATAAGAGGTGAGTTATTGAATTTGAACTCTGTATTTTCTTATTAAAAAAATGTGATAAGTTTTTATAGCACTCAGAAATATGTCAAGATTTATGCCTTACAGTTTGTAAAAATCAATGTATTACATTTTCCATACCCTCGTGTATTGCTTTTATGAGCTGCTCTAATTTTGGTTTATGGAAGAATCTTAAGTAATCACCTATGCCAAGGAAACATGACAAACTCTGGTCACATAAGACCAGATTCTGCTACCACTGAAATCAGCAGGAAGATCATAGTTCTTAAAAAAAAAAGGTTACATATAGTATTTGTATATATTAGGCATGAAATCTGATTAATCCTGCTGGTAGTCTGAATTGTACAACTGAAACATTATCACTGACTTGGAGAACAGAAGATGCAGCTGTTAATTAATATACCCCAATGATGACTTATTACTTTCTTCAGGGAAAATATCTTTTTTATTTAATATTTAAATTTCTTAGTGGTCACTCATTATTCTGAGTATACATAAAGTATAGATTTTTTTTCCTCTGTGCTTCAAACATTGCAGAACAATAAGTGTTCACACTGAGATCACATTTTCAGAGTAAAGGTTCTAAGAAAAAATATACATTTGTTAAGAATCCATCCATAGAAATGTTTTTAGAGATTCATCTATATGTAGAGTAAGTTAATTTTATTTAAGGCAAAATTCAGTGGACGGTCTTATTAATGGCTTGGCCATTTTTTAAAATATTTTTAGCCCATCTGTAAAGGTGCATGCTGCAAGCTGTAGGCTTGCCTTTTGGAAATGAGCTTTCATAAAAAGCATAAAATGAAGGTGTACTTTCTCTCACTTTTTCCCTTCTAGGTGGAGCACACGATGACAGAAATAAATCTCGTCCTGTTGTAATAACATGTGTCAGACCTGGAGGGCCTGCTGACAGGTACAATTCATCTTTCTCTGGAGTTCATGTGAAAGAGAAATGGAGAAAGGTGAATTATTTGGGACAGAAGTTAAGATTTTGAGTGAAATAGATGTATTTAAATACAGTCCTTTGAAATTCATGGGTTCGTCTTTAATTGTTGTAATAGAAATAATAACTGCAGCAACAGTAATGGGCAACCACACAGGCTCAGCACGTTATGGTGTGTGTGAGGTTTAATTTAGAATCTTGCACCTAAAATAATTAGGATAAATTCCTGCAGTAGGTCAGAGCACGTTTTTTTAAGTTCTTCAGACAACTGATGTAGGTCTTAATTATGCTTTTTATACTCTAACACCATAATCTTTTTCTCTTGCGGTTCAGAGTAACATTGTCACATGTTTGAGTGTTGTATTATTCTGTTAAGTTGTTTGTACATATCTGCATGTGAGCTCACGCATAACTTTACCTAGAAAACTTCTGAGTACAGATTTATGTTTTGGGCATATTTGTATATAATACCATTTTGTATCTATATAAAGAAAGAATATTCACTTTATTTTTATGTACAAACTGTATTTTCAAAAATGGCATTTGTGTCCTTAAACCATTAAAGAAAATCAAAGGGCAATTTCTTTAAAGCACATTGATGTCCGTAGCCTATGCTGACATTTTTGGCCTTGGAAACATTAACTGAGAAGAAAATGTTTCAAGAGAGCATTTCTTTTGTTCCCTCACTTTCTTCTCTCCCTCATCCCCTGGTTTCCTTGTTTTTCTCCACGATTCTTAAGCTGACAGTGTTAGTATTTCATTTTCTATTATAATTCTGAATAGGTTATGAGATATGCCTAGGAGACAGTGTTTTAGATTTAGAGCTGAATTACTTACTTCTAGGTAGGAAGAAAGGAAAAATGGAATTATGCAAGTAAAAGATATTTTTAAAGAAAATCAATAAATGGACATTCATATTTTGCAATCTGTTTTGGCACCCATGTGTTTGCACCTCATGTTTATTTTTAAGAAAATATTGGAGGAGGATGTGTTTATGTATGTATGAAAAAAGCGTTGTGTGGATAAGGCAGAAAGAAAGCATATGTTGAGCAGAAGCTATACTTAGTTGCAATTTAACGTGGCTTGATTATTTCACTGTGTGGTAAGCTGTTTTCCAGTCACTGACTTTCCAATTAAAGCAATTTCCTTTCCACTGCTCCCTCTGATCATTCTCACTGTCAAAGTAAATGTTAAGTGTTAAGGCAAGAGGGATGGATGTCAGGGAGGATGCAAGAGAATCGCTTTGCATAAAAACGGTATTATCTCCAAATCAATTTATCTTACACTAACAAAGATCACTCCTTTATTCTCCCTTCAGAGAGGGCACAATCAAACCTGGGGACAGGCTGCTGAGTGTTGATGGGATCCGACTGTTGGGAACAACACATGCTGAAGCCATGAGTATTCTCAAACAATGCGGACAGGAGGCGACTCTGCTGGTTGAATACGATGTCTCAGTGATGGGTAGGTCGTGGGATAGGAAGTGGGGCTGTAATACTGGGAGCCATCTGTGATGTTTTGCTGCCTGTTCTTCATGAGCTATTTTAGAAGTGGTTGTGACCTGTTATGCTCCTAGTAGCACTGCTATTCCCTTCTGCATCGTATCATTAATCTTGGGTTCATAAGGAGGTGAGCAGTATTTTACTGTAATTTAGCATTCTGACATTTCGTGGTTTGTAGGCTGAGACCGTAGTGTGGATTCTAGCAAAGTAACTTTTCCAGTGACTAGTTTATAATAAAGGTTAATGAAGTGTAAGCATTTCTGCGTCACATGAAAGAGGGGAATACTTGATCTAACAAGAATTCTTTTGCTTTTTGCCAGTGCTGCTGGTTGGACAAGAGATAATTAAAAAGTCACAAGACTGCCACAGAGAAAACAATAGGGAACAGAAAATTTGTTAAGAAGTACAGAGGTGGGAAATCATGGCTTGAAAAATGAGCTTACATGTTATACAAACTTTGATTGAACTCACTGAAAATATGGAAGGTTTTTTTGGGAAGTCAAGTAGACCAGATGATTTTTAACAAGAGATTTGGAATTGACTTGTTTCCATTTGTTTTGGAAATTGTCATATCCTCTCAATTTTTTCAAGATACAGAAAATTCATAGCAGCAAGAAACAGAAATACTCACCAGTCAGACTGAAATATTTCTTGTCTGTTTGGGGATTTTTTCACTTCTTTTTCTGCTCAGTTCCACAGTCAGGTTTCTAGCCTAGCAGTAAAGCAGCCTCCTAGGGATTTGTGAAATAGCACTGTCAAACTTCAAAGCCTTGGAAGAGATTAATACTGAAAAGAATAGTGTCAGATATTTGTTTATTCTGGAACAGCACTCTTTATTCATTTCTGAGACACAGATTTATCTTTTTTTATTACAATATATGTCTCTGTTTACTTAACTGTCAAGAATTGAACTGGCAGGTTTGTGTAGTGTCTGGCAGGCCTGATGGACAGTTGTGCAGGTTCATGTCCAGAAAGATGGAGACAGCTCAGACGAGCTCTAGCTTCTGACGAGAACTAGAATTTAGGTGTTTTCATTTGTTTCTTCTTTTCCTTCGAAAGACAAGGGATAACCAAGCCCTGTCTATCATCACAGTTAAAACAATATTCTTTCTACACCATTTTTTCTAAAATGAACCCCTGGCTTTAGACAAAGTTCCCAGCGAACTTTGATTTCAGAGAAAACTCACATCCCCATTTTCCTTGTATACCCCAGGGGGAGAGTCAGCCTCCATTTCACTGAGGATCTTTTAGAAATTTTTGCAGGTTTGTGTAAGGAGGAGACCACATGATGAAAAAGTCTCTTGTGTCCTAAATTGCAGCTTGTTCAAGGCAGGAACCTTCTTTTCAGTGTTGTCTGGATAGAGCTCAGTTCAGGAGGATACAGAACTTAGCTGGAAATTTCAGGCTTGTAACTGTAAAGGCAGCACCTACCAATCAGTCTCTTCATGTCATTTTCTCTCTGAATAAACTCTCTTTTGTTCTCAGCAACAAATCTGGATTTATCATTTCTGCCTTCCTGGCAATAAACGTGTTGTCCAACGGAAATTAAAGGAGGTAGAAAAACGTGAGACTTGTGGAGTCAGAAAGAAAGAAGGAAAATGGAATCAAACACTGGGAAAATGTATGGAATGGTGGTCCAGCAGAGGCTACAATAAGAAATAAGGAGGGAAGCAGTAGACTGTCTTTCTAATGCATTGCGATTTTTTTAGATTTTGCCTAACCCCCAGTAGGTTTTGATTTTTTTCCAATTTGCATGCCCTGCATAGTATTTTAGCAGTGGTATGAACAAAAGATTTTGTTGGGAACCTCTCTTGTGCAGTTATGTTATGACCATGGTGCAAAGGCTGAAAGTCATTCATCCTCATACATTGAATCCTGGCCCAGGAAACCTTTGCTGATTTGAATCTTCTCTTAGTTCTGCTCAAGAGCAGGAAAGTCAAAGTTGGGAGTAATGTGAAAGAAAGAATATGAGCCATGAAGAGAAATTTAAGAATTACAGAAATGTTACTCTTTTTCCCAACTCTTACGTTACCCATAAACTGTTTGTAATGCTATCTAAGGTTTGATGTGAATTTGAAAATAGGCTAAAACAAAGAGCATTGGGTAGGTGACTACCAATAACTGATGCTTGAAATAGACTAGTAGGTTAGCCTGCTTGGAGGGGGCAGAAACAATCCAAAAGTTACACAGAAGTCAAGTGTATTCTGTAAGGTCCTCCTGGTATAAGCTTTCAGTAGAATATATTACTCGTAGAGATAAAATTGTAGCATTATTTGCTTTAATACCTTCTCCTGTGTTAGTGGATGGTTATATCCTGTAAAGCAGCATTGCGTGTGGCCAAAACTGGAAAGAGCCATAAAATACATTCTGATAGCATGAAATTGGAACTTGATTTGAAATGGTTTTACTAGATGAAGAAAATAATCCTAAACTATTTTTCAGCTACACTCCTGTAGTGTGTAACTGACTTTTCTTACTCCTGTAAGCATAAGCTGTTTCAAAGGTGCTGTATTTCTCAAAGTTTAGTTCCCTCAGCTGAAGTCTTCAAGAGGTCACTAGGGAAGCTTGTACATTTTATTGTTTCTGGAACCTAGACAAACTGGAGTAAAAAAAGCATCAAGGGTTTCTGTGCAGGGTAATCAAGTGTGTATATAATGTAGGAGATGTGGCTATTCCTGTTGAACTCTCTGGGGTTACACCTGTGCTTGCTTAAGTACATCCTGAAGACTCGTGCTCAGCTGGGTCCTAGAAAATAAACTTGTCGATTCAGCTTCTTGGAAGAGATTTTTTTTTTTAAACTCTGCTGAACGTATTTCCAGATTGGTGTGTGGAGTGTACTGCTGTGTAGTTTCAAAGACACTTTGACATAGTAGGAGTTTGAAAATACCAAGATAATCCCTAAAGAAAATTGGAAAACATAATTTCTGAGAAAGTATTTTATAATGTGATGAAAGTTACATTTGAAGTTGTGGAGGATGCTGTCTTCCAAATGTCTTTCTGTTTTCCAAAACACATCCTCCAGTCTTGAAGCACTGCGATTGCTTATCTTTCTTGTTGATTTTAGAGGAAACTACTTGCATTTTTTAATTTTGTGATGCTTTAATAATGCTGCACTTCAGTGTTTGCAAAGGACCTGGATATGGTGACTTGCTCCACACAAAACTGTATAGAAGTAACATGATCTTTGTGGGCTTTATTACTTTTCTCTGTAATCCTTACACCTGAAGTGTCCAACCTTTCTGGTCGTGTGGATCACGTATTTTCATCTAGTGGTGGGAGAGGTCTGAATAGTACAGCTCTCTGTGCCCTATGATTTCACCTGTGCCCTCATTTTGAGGAAGGGGAGAAGTAGAGGCAAGCTGGTAGCTAGCAGTGACTTGCTGCCACTGTCAAGATAATTTTGCAACCTGAATCCTCTCCTGTGGCAATCAAATAGAAAATGCTAATTCCAAGCTATAAATTTAGGTTGGGGAGACTGAAATTCTCGCTGTTAGGCAGTGGTCAGGTGAAGTATCGTAATTAACTGCTCACAGCTAGAGTTAGAGTGAGGGTGAGAGCTAGAATGCAACGCTAATAACAAGCTACAAACAAACACAATGCCCCTGTCTAAAACAAGAAATAAAAGTTTATCAGTACATTTAAGCTGAGGGGCTGCAGTTTCTCTTCAGGTTTTCAAAGATCTGCCATGATGCCACTGGGCTCTGTGTTGTCTCTTTAATTGGGGTTGCATCTGCTTGGGTAAGCTTCCGTATTTTCTCTGAAAGGCAGCAATCAGACAAGTTCAAAGGGAATGGCTACCTTGAGTTTAAATTCTGGCCTTTTTTATGTAACTCTAGTTCATAAATGGCTGCTGATGATCTTTTGAGCAACCTACTTTTTAAGTCTTGGTGTTCCTGCTGGGGTAATCTTTGAATGAAGGATACTGTAGTTAAACAAAACTAATAGCTATTGCCAGAACTTTGGCACAAAATGAAGCTTTTTTTAGTTGTTTGCACTTGTGAGACACAACATCTTTCTCTCTTATCTCTTCAATGGGTGTTTGTTAGTTCAAACCACTCTGTGGTTTTTCAGGACTGAAGGAACATATTGCACATTCAAATTCCATATGTTTCTCTGGCTTCTTTAACAGTTCTTGCACTTATTTGAGCCAGAATAGATTTGCTGGAATGTGGCACCCTGTAAGTGTTCCCTTTGAAACAGAAACAGTCAGCTTGTTTTTTGTTGCAAATCTACCAGAGTCACCCTGACACAGAACCACTCAATTTTAACTAGAGCAACGCCCTCAATTTTCTGAACTCAATGTTTAACTGATAGAACTTTCTAGAAAGGGGGTTATTGATTCAGACATTTGCTAGTAAATCTTTAACCTCATCCAAGGCTTTTGCCTCTTTAATTCACCCCTTAAAATAAGCTAATTCATTAATTAATTAATGCTGTAATGATCTTATGAAAGTATATTTAAAGACATCTGCCTCACCTTTTAGCAATTCTGCCTGACAAGAAGAGCACTAGGGAGAGAAAACTTGCACAGTTTAAAGATCAGGTGAGATAATCTGTGGTCTAGTGTAGACTTTCAGTAATTTGTGGAAGGCAAGAAATAGAGAAGGAAAAAGAACTTATGGGCTGCCCCTTAAGTTTCATAAAGCAATATCACTCAAGGGCATTCAGAGCTGTGGAGACCCTTAAAAACTAGAGTTTTTACAAGCCCAAAGGAACAGGAGCCCCAGAGACTCCAAGGATTGACTTAAGATCTTCATAAGCCTTATAAGTGTTGCAAGACCTTGAAAGTTGAGTAAAGTCAGGAACCCTGTAGGATTCCATACTGCCTTTTTCTTTCTGATTCTTTACAAACTTAAAATTAACATTTCCTTTGTCTCTTACAGACTTTTGACAGAACAGATAGGTAGCATACTCTAGCATTTGACTGCAGCTGCAGGTCTCCTGGCTATCACAGGGCAATAGATTTAGATCCCTTGACATTCTAAGTATGAATTAGTTGCTTAAAACTTTGAAGAAGTTTTCTTGTCTTATGTTGCTTCAGAGACAGATAGAATGAAAATTCATGTGCATAGCAAAGGTCATAATAGCTGTATTAGTTGAAACATTACTTTAAATACTGCTACACAAACACATACACAGGTTGTGTTGCAAGATAATGCTGGAAGTCACAATGTTGAGCGTGCCAGTTGGGAAATGTCAGAAGTGAGACTGCTCAGCCACTGTCCAGATAGGTGTGCGTGCAGTACATCACAAGACCCACAGGAGAGATAATAACCTTTTTATGCAGCTATTCATTTTGAATTTTATTTCTGTCTCCAGTGTGTGACCACAGGCTTATTGAAGGCACTGCCCAGATCCTTGTCTAAATGCAAAGTTATTAATTTCCTAGTGTTTTTCCTGAGGCCCTAATCCTGCCACAGTTTGAGTGCTTCAGGCAATATGCAGATCTCAAGGAGAAAACCTCGGAGTCCCAAGGTCATTCCATATGTATTGGATCTTACAGCAGAAGATGACACAGACATAACTCTAACAGTTTTAGAAATATCCACTCACAGATGTGTCAGTAGGTAAAACACATGGGATTTTTGTCTCTCCTGGAGGCTAATGAGTGATTCACATTCACTGAGCAGATAGTTAAATCTATGTGCTGTGGCATGTTAGTCTGCTCTTACTGTGCAGTTTACTTGTTTATCAAACACACTGCGTGTTCTGCTGT
>QWTY01041063.1:0-17995 GCA_008033365.1 Pseudorectes ferrugineus | reverse complement strand
TATTTAAAAAAAACCCCAAAAAAACAACTACAAAAAACCAACAAAAAAAAGCCCCACGCAAAGTTTGGATTTCTGCCTAATTCTCGATGCATTTGTGGAGCGCCTCCCAATTTCGGAGAATATCGGTCTAGGGTATCACTATAGAGTGTTTTCGCCACGACTCGGTGCATTTCACTTTTTCAAACGGCTTTTGTTCAAGTTGAAGGAAACCCACTGCATCAGTTATTTGAGTTCCAACGCCAGCTAATGGGGTTACAGCCTTCAGTTTCACAGCGGGGAAAAATTACAGTGTTTGTTATTTACTTTCCAGCTGCCATTTAGAATACGACTTGAAAGCTTGCTGTGTTAGAGGATACAGGAAATTACACCTAAAATGAGATTAAAATAGAGGAGAGTGTGTTGGAAATATTTTTTTAATTATTTAAGGTAATGTAGCTATCAAAGTATTTTTTTCTCTTTCTCTCTTTGTTTTTCTCTTTCAAATTCAAGCAAGAGTCTGCGATACAAAACAAATGCTGTCTTCTTGTATGTTTTCATAGGGAGCATAGTGGTAATACGTCAGCGGAGGCAAGGGCTCATGTTAAGGAAGAAATCTGTAGCAAAAGCAAGCATCTTGTATTAATTTCAATTGGAATCTAATCAACAAGCTGGTCAGTCACCGAGTGCAGTGGATAATGAGAGCTGTGTGTGCTGCATAATTACTCATGGCTGAAGAAGTGCGGAGTACCCCTGCTCTGCTCGGGTTCGGACCGTGCGGTGCTAATTTCATTGCCCCCTCCCCATCACTCACACGGAAGCTGTTCTTAGCATCAGGAGCCGGGGTGAAATAGCACGGAGAAGTTCCTTAGCGCTAGGCGAAGTGTGCTGTGCCATGACGTTGCAGAGATCCTTTCTATTTAGTTGGCGAACAATAAACGTTTATTATCACCACGGCAGATCATCAGACAAAGCTTCCCCCTCCCGCCTCCCCCAGGCACGAGCGCTGCTGATAAGGGAACTGCTCCGGGTGACAGGCAGAGCCGCAGGCGCCATTCGGAAATAACTTCTTTTATTATTGTTATTTTTTTCCCCCGGTTCGCCTTTTGCAAACCTTGGCAGGGCGGCGGCAGGTGTCAGGGCGGAGGTGCGCTGCCGCCGCCCCCGCCCGCCGCCGCGGAGCCGCCTGCCCGGCTCGGCGCCTCGCAGCCGCCGGGCTCCGCCGTTCGGGCACACGCGGGGAGCGGAGTGCGCTGAATTTGTACTTTGAAGCCTTTTTCGCCTTAGATTTTTATGGCGCTAGGAGGCATGACAGAGGAGTGCCTCTGCTGAGATCGGAGCCTTTGCTATTTTTTTTCTTTGATTTTTTTTTTTCCTCTCCATCGCCTTCCTTTCCGCCCTCCCTCCTCTTGGTAGCACATCGAGTCAGTGTGAGTCAGGACTTGTAAAATGCATTTCCAAAGCCCAGATGAAAAGTCTCTCAGGCGTGTCTGCTGCTTTATCGGAGCTTTCCCAAGCCCACCTATGCAAACAGATTTGTAATATTTGTGTGCTTAACCGTGCATCTCTTTTACAGGAATCTGTTGCTGCGTATGACATCTCTTGCAAGCTCCCAGAGAGAATTGATGGAGCATACAGCTAGGGAATAGGATACCAGAGAAGCACAGAGGAAGAAACCAGGCAATCACCAGGTAAACTCGACCTTACTTTGATTTATTTCCTTTCACCTCGCCTGCAAGCCCTTGCCCGCTCCAGTAAGGGAGCAGGAGAGCAGAGGGACTGTACGTGTGTGTATTAAATGCCTACTCCTCCCGTTCGCTTCCTCAGGATGGGAAGGTTCAGCGTCCACTGGATGTGGGACAAGATCGCTCGGCAACCCTTGTGGATTCTCCTTCTTCTAGAGGCGAATTATAGTTATGGATTTATTGTCCCGGTGCAGCACTTCCACCACCAGCAGCAGCAGCAGCAACAGCAGCAGCTTTCTGACTCTCTTCGGTGACGGGTATTCTTGGGTGGATAATACGGATTACGTTGTTATTGCTTAAGAATACGCGTAGTCGAGGAGAGTACCGGCGGCGGGCAGGCAGGCAGGCAGCGCGACCGCCCCCAGCCCACCAGCTGGCTCCTCACCTCCTCTAGTTGCCAAGGTAGCACCTTTTCCATCTTTTCCTACGCTTTGCAATGTTTCATTCTGTGTCTCTGCCCGGGCGGGGGGAGCTCGAACGCCCGGTCTCTTGCGGAGGGGGGTGCCCGGTGTGTGTGTGTGCGTGGGAGCAAGCCCAGAGCTGGGGAGGGCCGCGGCAAGGCTGGCCAAGCTCCTCGGCGGAGGGTGGCCGGGGGAGCCACGGCCGCTGCGGGCTGCGCCTTCGCGGGCAGCGCTCTTCAGGCTGCGCCGGGGCCGGGGAAGGCTCTCGCCCCGTCCGGGCGGCCCCGGAGCCCCGGCACTCGGTCGGCAGCCCCAGCCCGCTCCGTCCGCGGCCCCTCACCCCTCTCCGGCGTGAGGCGCGGATGAGGGAACCGAGGCGGCCGGCCTCGCCTGCCAGGGGTCCCTGCCACCGGGACACGGACTGCCCGCAGGGCCGGGGCGGCCCCGGCTCCGTCCGCACCCGCCGGCAGAGCCCGGGCTGCCGCCCCCTTGGCGCTCACGGCCCCCGCACCCGCAGCAGCCGAATTGTGCGGGGCTGGGGGTGCCTGGGGCTGGAAGGTGCCGAGCACCCCGGGCTAGCGAGGCCGGGGACACCCCGCACGGCCGCAGAGCGCCCGGCGCCCGGGGAAGCCCGTCTTCCCCGGCTGCCGAGGGGTTCGGCCATCCGGCGGGGCCGCTCCTGGGGAGCTGCTTGAGGCCGGTTGCTTTCAATGAGAGCGATGCCCCTTTTGCTCTCTAATCCTCACCCTGCAACCTGGTGAGGGCAGGATTAAGAATCCACCTTCACACCAGCTCCAGCCCAGCAGAGCTTGTCAGCATCTGAGGCCCCAGGTTGAGACACATGTTCAGGGCCAGAGCTGAGGGGATTTTTCCCCTCTGCAGCTCAGGTGGTGGCTTATTTGTGCCCTTTCCAAGCACTCTGGACTCCCCAAATGTTACTTGCAGCTGGACAGGTGGGAGACACAACTAAGGGAGTGTTGGTTCCCATAACTGGCCGAGACATGCCCCATTGCTTTAACATGGAAGAGGTGCCTCTGTCCCTGTCTCCAATCTCAGCAGCAGGGCACAGGCTTTGCTTAAAAGCCTGATCAGTCTTTCAGATGTTGTGCTTAGGAAAATCCAGGCATAGCATTCATAGTTCCAGTCTTTTTCCCCCTGCTCCTCTGCCCACAAGCCTGGCAAAGAAAAGGAGCAGGGTGTGATCATCCCTGTGTTTTGCCATTCAAGACCTCTCCACCTGCCCATATGATCCCAGGTCTTGTTGCCACGTAGTCACAATTATGAGACCAGATTTCAGCCTTAAGTGAATTAGATCAGAAGCCATTTTAAAGCAAGATCAGGAGTCTTGTGATAAGACAGCCCTTTTGAATGGATCCTTCTCCAACCTCAGCTATGATGGGGCTAGGAACGATTTTTAATGTGGACAAGCCAGATGTGGGGTGATCGTTGAGAGCACGAGGTGGGATGATGGAGAATGTCTTTCTCTCTGTCTCTTGCTTAGAGATTGAAAGGCTGACTATGTTCTACTTAATAATTTCCAACCACTACCAAAGGAATCTTAGTCTGTTGCCTTTCGTAGTGAGTGGAGTGCTCGTTGTAACACAGACGTGTGGATCTGTTATTCTTTAGACACATCTTTGATGCTAGCACTCTGATCCTTGTGTTTCTCTAATACCACTTGAAAGCAGATTTTTTTTCTTATAGTTTAGTGTGTTCAACAGCCTCAGAAATAATGTTAAATTATGCTTTAAAAAGACATGATCAGTTGCTAAATCATAGTCAGTTCAGCACCATAACACAGCCACATTCACAAGTGCTGCAGGAACAGCGACGGAAACACTGTTTTAAACATCCAGGTTTGTATTACAAACCTTCCTCTGGTCAGAGCTTTTAGTTGACATTTTCCCTTGAGTCATGACTTAGAGTATTATTAGGAGTTCCCATTTCATCACAGAAAGGACGTGGATTTGTTTGCTCTCTGCTTGGTTGAGTACCTTGTGTAGTATGCATTGGGCTGGTACCCATAAATACAAGCTTAGCAAATGGTTCTTTATACTTGGTTTTTTCTAGTTGCTTTCTGTAAAACATGATGAGATGGTTTTGCTGAATAATGCCTTAATGACAGGGCTGATGCATTTTTAATGCATGTACTCTTTGTCATTGTCAAAATTAACATTTTGATGATTGTAGATTTCTCTTCCCTAAAATCTTTTGGGAATTGCTATGCTATGTGGGTTAAAAGAGTGAAAGTGTAAGATCTGATCGGAGAAATACTGGGTATGCTCAGCAAAATGGTTCTAGAATATTGTGTAAATGCTCAATAGGATAAGGACTCTTGGAATGATGTTTCCCAATAGCATGATCTCAGAGGGACTCCCCCCATTTATTAGCAGTTCCAGGGGTCTGTCACATATGTATATTGAAGGACAGAAGTGGTCATTTCTGAACAACAGACCTCTAAGTAGTGACTATTCATACTGTGGGTGTGATCCTGGGAATGCACGTAGCTTCCCCAGGACTGCTCAGGAAAGCAAGCTTGCTCATGTTAAATCCAAAATATTTAGGGCCAAATCCTACTATCCAATGCAATAGCAAAGTCCCAATTGATTTCACTGTGGGAAAGATTAGACCCCTAGTGAACGGCATTTTTTACAATGCTACACTTCCTACTTTTTTTTGCTTTAGAAATTGTGAATCCTGTGTGCTAAAAAAATAACTCTAAAACCTCCCTGCCTCTAGTAGTCTAATGATATTTCATTAGCGGCAAAAATTACACTAAAAGTTTATAATGGAACATAATAAGAAATTACTTTATAAATAAGGGGGTTTAATTGTACCAGTATGAGCATTTCCTAGGACATTTTAGAATGAGGTTTGTGGCAGCACCAACTGTGCATTAATAGCTATTTTGGTGAGGGCATATTTAATTAATTCAGAATGCTAAATTTCTGTTTTAAAATGGTTTTTGTAATCTGCATCCTGGTAGAAAATTAAATTAAAAAATTAGCCCAATAATAATTACTTGAACTTAGCCTTGTCTTTAAAGGCCATAATCCTATGAAGATTTATATCTCTGGGTAATTTTCTCCACTGGAGTAGCCTCGAAGGCTGCTGCCATAGGTAAGTCTTTGTCACACCAGGGCCCCAGAGCAGCACAGGCATCGATGGCAGAGCAGACACTGGTGTGGCAGCGGCCCTGGTGCAGCACAGGTGACACTGTGATACTGGCTGTCCCCAGCCCTGCCCGGGCCTTCCCAGAGCGGGGAGCTGCCCCACGGGCTGTGTCCCCGAGCACAACGGGCACATCATGCCCCATGATGGGAGAGGGAGAAACAAGAGTAGTTTTGGTCCCTACTGTCCTGTGCAGGCAGGGTCACAGCCCTGCCTGGGTCTGCCCATAACGTGAAGCATTTCTCTGCTTAGCAGTATCCTAAATTAAGTGATAGGGACTGCCATTGGATTTCAGGTGCCCTTTCCGGAAATATTTAAAACTATAGCCCTTACATATGTATATATCCCTGAATGGAATAAATACATATACACACACATGCACCCCTCTCTGAAGAGAGGCTAGAGCATAGTAGAAAAGCGCCATTCTCCCAGACCTCACAGAGGCACAACACCCACTCACCTCAGCAGGGGCCGTGCTGTTGCAGTGCGTATTTACGACCTGTGTCATGATTCCTCTTGCTGCTGCAAATTTGCCTAAAATAAATGCCCACAGTGTTGCATGTAGATGTGTACGGTTATGCAGATGTTTTTTCTTGGGCTCAATTCTGCTTGCTTTCTGCTTTTAAGACTACATATGATTTTGAGGGAAGTGTAGGTTTTCTTCCCATAACAAATTGTTGTCTTTCGTGTTAATTTAGGTGGCTTCTAGTGTTCATAGGGTTTTCTTGAGTAAACTGAAAACAGTAATATCTATACATCCACACAGCTCTACACATTCTTTGCAGCTGTAAGAATAAGCTAACTAGCCTGTTTCTCTGCCTTTCTACATCACACTGGCAGAAATGTACACAACTGGATTTTTATGCGTTTTTTAAAATAAATAAGGTCTTTACATATACAAAAGGCTTCTTCTTCTCTTCCTTTTAATAGATTACTCTTTTTCTGAAAAGTATCGCCCCCAGGTATTACCTGTAGCTGTTATGACACCTCACCATTTAGTGTTGTAAAGGTAAATCATAACACTCATTATTAAGAGCCATAAATTTTAACCAGAATCATCATCCACCTCCTGAAAGCTTTAAAGGTAGAAACATTTCCTGGGCTAACGCCCATGATGATTACGTGCTTTTTATTGCTATCATTTAGTAACCAAATTGCTCAAAAATCAAAGGACTTGATTATCACATACCTGCAATGCATAGAGTTATTTATAAATGTTGGCTCGATAATAACAATGACTCAAAAGAAATTTAAATGACAGGCCAAAAATAAGCAGTCTAAAAGTGAAAAAACAAGCCAGAATTCATAGAGGTGATGGAAAGAGTCTGACTTCAAAGGACAGAGAGGATCCTGAGGGAGGTAAAGAGAACAGTCCAGGAGGTGATGGTAGAAGGTAGATGTGACCCAGCTTTTCAGAGTCAGAGGGCAGAGGAGAGGTGAGGCACCAGGGACTGTAGGCGAGGAGGTATCGCAGTGTGGCGCTGGAAGTATGCACCAGAAGTGTTGAAACCAGGGCTGGAACATCACACACATTTGGTGGTTTGCTTCCTGGAAAAACAGTATCTAGTTATAAGCAGCCAACAAAAAATTAGGTGAAATGTTCCAGAAACTAGAGGGGGTTGATTGATGGGAAAAATAAGAGCCCTGAATATATAGCTGAAAGGCGGTTTTTTAATATATATATATGAATATACATACCTAGCCAAAATTACATAATAATGCCCATATAGATAAATTAAATTGGTATCCTGCTTTTGAAATTGTTCTCCTGCAGAAACCAGTGGGAATTTTCCACTGATTTCAGGGGGTTCAGAATTTCTCCTGTCTGCAGGAAAGCAGTGTAGCCTGGTGTGTGCAAATAGACCTAGAAGCTATGTACGGAGAAAATGCAGCATTGGCTATCAAGAAATGTTTCCTTTCAGTGAACCCAATACCCCTCTAGCCAGTGGGGATGATATAAACCAACGGAGCAAACTCCAGGCAGGAAAGCCCTTGCCTGGGAGACGTAGAATTAACTTGGCCAAGACACAGCAGGCAGTAGTCGCCCCACGAGGGCTGGAGAGCCATCTGGGGAGGCCTCCTTGCCTCTGACTGTTGCAATGCAGCTCCATGGAGCTGAAATGGCTCCGATAATTTCTCAGCGCTTTATACCACCAGAAAGAAAGAGCTAGGCCCACAAGAGGTGACTTACACTTTCCAAAGTGTATCAAGAGTATTTCAGATTAAGCAGGTTTTTTATCTGCTTTGGGGTCAATTGTCACCACCGTATTGTTCCGTATCAGCTCATCTGAGTTGCACGCAGTGTACACCCCTTTCACATTATTGCGTGAGGCATGAAATGTTGGAAAAATATAGCTGACTTTAATATTAACAATTGCTGATTCATAACCTTGTTTGGAATATTAGCAGTTCCCTTACTAAATCAGGACAATATCACGAAGTTTATTAATGATGACAGGCCAAACCAATCTTTTAAATCACTAGAAATCAAAGATAAAGTGATCAACATGGGACTGGTCTTCTCTAATTGGAGAAAGAGGAACATTCTGAACCAGAACAGTACAGCATGCAATTGTGCAGCCTGTTACCAAAAAAAGAACCATCTCACTGCATCTTACAGAGGCATTTATATAGATAATGTAGATTTCTTATGACTACTTTTAGATTATCTGATAGTAATAGCTGTGCAAGTATTCACATTCTCCTAACAAGACGCTGATAAAAATTCAAATAAAAAGGCATCACTAATTACCACATTATCAAGGATTTATTTTATTTCTTTAATTTAGGTGGGAAATAGTAAGAGCAAGGGAGGCTTGATGCACTAATGCTTCCCACCACCTGGAAACTCTTCCTTTAACAATCATTCTTCAGGAGATAACTTACCTGGTTACTCCAAGAAAATGCATTTTGTATTACCTCTTCATCAAGTTGCCATGAAACATTCTTCTGTTATACAGATTATTGCTTGCTGTTTTACTGGAGCAACAGTTATTACAGTCTTGATGCTCTGGTTGTTAAAAATGACCACTATGGTAAAAATTGTTTCTTGTTCTCCTACTTTTCTCCACTGCCTCGTTGTCCCCCTTCCTGTCATGCAAAAGATTTGAGAGGATGGAAGGGATTTTCTTTCTCAGCGTGTTTTATTTTAGAAATGTCAGGATCATTTAATTTCCTGATTTTTTTTGTGAAGGTCTTGAACTATAGAGAAAAGCAGTGGAAACTTTCTCAGACCTCAGTTTAAGAGGTGGTGATTTTTCCATTGTTGAGAAAAAGACCTTTTTCCCTGTGTGTTTGCCAGGGTCTGAGTTATGCAGAACACAATAACATAATTGCTTTCAAGGTTTCAGTACAATCCTTTTCTTTTTGACTGCTCATTGTCCTTTGTTGTGTTACGACATCATGTGGCTGTCCCATCATGTGTCTGTCGCACATGTGATAACATAAATCCATTTGCCTTCAGTGGTTCAAAGAGCCCCTTGATGAAAACTGGCTCTGCAAGTCCTGCTCTAGGAAGCAAGAGCCAAACTCATTCCCTTTTGCTCTTCTTGTTTAGATGCTTGTCATTTCTGTCTATGTAAATTCTTACCAGCAAAGAAGGCAGGGCCAGTCCAGACCCTTGGTTAGAGATGAACACAGACATGTTTAATTTTCTTTTGCTGGAGCTGCATTGAGGCGGTGCTGCTCACTCTGCTCCAGCCTCCCTGGTACAGAGGGAGGAAAAACTCCGGCGAGGGAAAGGATGCTGAATGGGCATGATGAGAAATCCAAGGAAAACAAATCAAATAAATAAATCCACACACACAGTATCTAGCTGTAGTTTTCAGATTTTACTTTTTACCAAATGCAACTCTATTTTAGGTGTTCCACATTTCTTGGATGCAAAACTTAAATATGTGCCCCGTAGAGAGGTTCGGAACAATAGCTCTGCTTTCTCTAATAAAATCTCTCTTCTGAGATTAACTCTGGAGCTAGCAGTGAGGTCAGTGTTTCATTTCATATAAGTCAGCTCATGCTGACAAGGGTCTGGCCTTCTTAGTGATGGGCCGTTTGCTGCTCAGAAGTGTGAGGAATGGCTTTCTGAAATATCGATAGCTCGCCTTCGCTGGAGTTCATGATCAAATTTAGCTGGCAAGTATCAATGTGCTACAGCCAGACTGCAGGGCTGAGAGGCTCAGGCTTGGGCCAGCCGCTAAGGTCTGCTTCCTAAATCAGAGGCTAACTCTTCCATTAGTGCAAATCAGTGGTTTATAACGATGTCAAATGAGATTTGTGTCAGAGTAGCCCAGACTACAGCCTGGTCTTGGGATTTGAAAAGGAATAGAAAAATTAGGCTGCAACCGTTAGAATTCTTTTTTCATTTGGTTTTGTTGTGCATATTTGTAAATGTGCCTATACAGACATGCACACACGTGCAAAGCTGCATTTTGTTCCCATGGGCTTTTCTTGTGGCCGTGTGGCTGCCATTTAACATGGACCTAAGAGCACAGAATCTTCCTCCTGGTGTGGTTTGATTGACATGTGCAGAGATCTCACATAAAGGCTCTGGGATCCCGCTTTTCATCCATAAAAGGAAAGCAGGCAAGCTTCATCCCTGGCTAAACCCTTTGCACAATATACATCAATAATGAGGCAGCATCTATTTATACATTGCTCACTGGAAATGACTGAATTCAGACAGAAGTTGGTGAGGCAGCCTGAGCTCCACCAGCCTCCATGGAGTCTATTGTTAGTACCCAGGATGACTCCTCAGGCAAATGGGGAAGAGAGGCACGATTTGGAGCCTACCATGCCACGGGAGGAATACCAACTTCCACACATGGCAGGTGGTGTCTGCTCTCAGAGAATGCCTTCGCTGGCTCTGCCAGAACCCAGCAGCCATGGAGGAGGAATGCAGGAGAAATGGTCACAAGAGCGCAGCCCCGTTGCTGCTTCTCGGGAAGCTGAATGCTGACTTGGGTTTACCCGCAGCGTGAGAGCTCCCTGCCTTTCTTCATGAGAAAAGGAGATTTCCAAGACGGAACAGGAGGAAGGCAGTTCTACCTTGATACACACTTGTGCCGTCCTACCATATTGTTGCAGAAGGTTTTCAACAATATTTCTTTACCTAGAAAAAGAAAGATGCAGTAAAAAAGCCCGGTCCAGCGTTATGGCATTGGTTAGGTAGGTCTGTGTGCCAATTGTCCACCAACATGTGTCTGTGATGATGAACACTTGTTTGTCTGTGAGATATTTATCATTAATAAGGCACTAAGAAGCCCTTAGCAAAGCACAATCCAGACAGTGCTTTTGCTCCATATCCTTCTTCACTCCTGCTTTCCTCTGTGGCTCTTGTGTACTTTGCCCATATGCTCTAAAGCTATTTTGTTTTCAGTTTTATGTATGTTTTATGTAAATTAGAAGAATCAAGCTCCTCTGCTTGCTAAATTATAAATTGAGTGGAAATTGGCCGACTCTCTTTAGACTATGTAAGTTATACAAGATGTAAGTAATCAAGCTGAGCAGGCTGGGTTGGGGAGGGAAAACACGTCAATAGCGTGGGCCACGTGAGCTGTGTCCACGTGTCTCCGTGTACTGCTGCTTGCCTTTGCAGCCTCAAATATCTCTTTGCTCTAAAGTGCCAATCTAACTCCTTTTAGACCATTCTCCAAGATGCAGGTTTATTGCCTCCTTTGGTAGTTTGCTCGGTATATTCAGTACGCCTTGTATAAATGAACTGCTCTTAAATGCTTGTTTCCACTCTCTTGCTTTAGGATTAGAGTAGATTCAGACTGCCTCCTCTGGGAGCACTGATTCATTTTCCTTCCCTTCTTCCCCTGTAAGTTAAAATGCCTGTTGATTTTAATGTCTGTCTCCTTGGCTTACTCCATGCTTTGGCTCTATTTCCCCTACCCCACACTGCTTTTCATACGCCTGAGTCTTGCCCTGGGTTATCTTTTCCTTAGTAGCCACTGCTATCTCACAGAGTAGGACTGTGGTGCAAGAGCAGGAGCCTGGCAGTGGCTGGCAGCCTGTGAAACACTGCCAGGAGAGCAGGGAAGGTGGTTGGTGACTTGGGTTTTGGTGAGATGGTGGAGAATCTGCTGCCGGGCAGAAAATACAGTCTCACTCTGGCCTGTTATGGCACCAGTTAGACCAAGCTTTTAGAAAAAGGGGCCTAAAATCAGACCCCTAGGCCTATCTTTCCACAGCCGGGGAGGACCAGTGTTATTATAAGCAGATACGGGCAAGGTGCTGCTCTAGTCTGAATGCAGGGTCCTCTTAAAACTGTCCATGTTCAGATGGTTGTGACACACCAAACTGCCCCTAAGAGATGAGACTGACTGCAGCCTCAGCACAGACAGGCGTTGGCTGCACCAGCATCCACATGCTGCCAGAGCATTTGGCAGCACTGACCAAGAGCAGCCTTGTGCTGCGGCCAGCAGCCCATCCGCCCCAGGAGCACCAAGTTACATTGGGGCAGAGCTCGGGCTAGCTCTGCTCTCTCTCCTTTAGCTCCACGCCAGCCAGAGAACAGAGTAAAACATCTTCAGACAGCCGGTGTAGTGCAGTTCTCAGCAACTGATGAATGTTTTAAAGCCACCATCATGGAGATTGAATCCCAATGCCATGGAAAATTCAGGGTAGAAATGTATTGCTGTGGGGGGGAGCTGTGGGCATTGGGTGGGCTCTGCAGGCATGGCCCTGGGCACAGACCTTTAGCGGGCAGCCTGTTCCCAGGTACTGCTCAGCCTTCTGTGCTGTGCTGACTCCAGTGGGGTTGAAACGTGCTCAACAAAAGGGGATCCCAACTGAGTAGTCAGATGGCCTTCAGGACTCTCAGGCTAGGATGCAAATGGGATCCTCTCTGCTCAGGCTCTGCCCTGCAGCTATTTCAGTTTGGGCTCTCTTTCACTGAGTTCATAAAATACATGCTTTTTCTTTTAATTTATTAAATACTTTGATTCAGTGATATACCATCAGAATGTGGTTTATTCTGTGCAGTCAAATGTTTACTGAGGATGATAAAATATATCCAACCTGCCTTTTTAGAGCTGCTTCTTTTACTTCAAAGGGAAGGCATAACCTTTCGTTTCCTGGTGTAATTTTTATTAAACCTCTGCCTACTTTATTTATCAGGCCACATATAAATTTATTACCACTTGTGTTTCCAAATAAAAGACTCGTAGGTTGGTAAGTAGTCTATAAGTCGAGCTGCTATTCCTTGAAACTCATAAACGGATGATTTTGATCCATGGATTGCTAATTAAAGCTGCTTTTCAATACGCGAAAATTAAGTTAACAGTAATTAATGTAGCCAGCCTGGAACCTTAGGAAACTACTGCCAGCAAGTGTCTTTTGGTGCACTCAAGAGGATGCAGTTTGATTGTTGGCACCAACAGACAGGTTGGGAATTGTAAACATGGTAATTAGCAGTAAGTTTCTGGATCTCAACTTGCCAGACTGGCAGTCTGATTCTTGGAGTAGTTGTCGCATGGGAGGAGGGAAAAACAAAGTAAGGGAATTAGAGCAACCTTGCATTGCTCCATCAACATATGCCACTGGACCAATGTTTTTCTTGGCAAAGATCTCTGACAAGGCGCTTAAAAGCAGCATTGCAGCCCTACTGCAAACTGTGAAGCTCACTGCAGGCATCAACCAAGCAACTGTCTCTGGCTCTTCTGTTTAAACTATGAGTGCTGCTCCATGGTAAGGAATTTCAGAGTTTGAGATCCTTCCACTCCACCTCTGTGGTGGAGCACAGTGTTGATAAGGTTATCAACAATAATGGGATTAAAAGAGTTAAAATCCAGCTTTTGCGGTAATCCCGGAGTATTCTATTGTTGAGCTATCAAAGATTAAGGTTATAGTAACCTTATTAATCCTTGGTGTAGTATAAATAAAAAGGAAATGTCAACCTTAATTCCACCATGAAATTAAATCTTCACTTCTCTAAATGATGATTCAAACACAGCTTACTGCGGCCAATGTGGTTTATGAAAATGCATAACCTATGTGAATTTAAGAAATCCAATCTGAGAGACAAAGGGGTGATAAAAGATGGCACTTGTTTTGTTTAAAATGAAAAAAAAAATAGTATTCATTCAGCTTGTATGTCTGCAGAAAATACACCTAAAGCCAAAAAAGTATGCAAAGAATAAGGTAGGGACTGAACGCTCATGGTGTACATCCCTGTGAGGCAGAGAACGCAGCTGGCAGACCACAGCAGAACAGCCATCCCTGTGCCAGACAGCAGCCACAGCACTGCTGGTGGTGACCCCGTCCCTGTCCCTGCTTGTAGGACACTGTGTGGCCTTGTTAGTGCTGCCCCAGTACCAGGGACAGGGTGCCCTGACACAAGAGCTTAACCGAGCATTGAGCCACTTGTGCTTTCAGTGCCAGAGACAACGTGTTGAAACCTAAAAAATGCCAGAAATGAAATGGTTGCTGAACCTTCTGCAAACAGTGAGCATTCACAGCTGCTGGTGTGAAGGGCACAGGTTTTCCTGGCTAAGCTGATTTCCAGGGAGGTGGGAGCTGCCTCTTTTGGCAATGGATGGTTTCCTCCTCACCTGTGCTGGGCACAGCCCCTGCTCACCCTGCCCACAGAGGCTGAATCTATAAGTAGGTCTGAAACTGCCCTCTGGGATGAACTACCTGAAGAGAGGGAAGGACAGAGAGATCGAGCTTTGCTTAGAAGTCAGTGGGATCTAGTCCAGGTAAATCTGTGTTTCTTTGTGGGGAGCGGGTGGGGAATTACAGTAAGCAGAAGTGGGCTGTGTACCCTCTGTTATGCTTTTTTGACTTGGAGGAGAAATAAAGTACCGGTAAACTGGGCTGGTTCAGAATGAGTTTGCATATTAAATATCTCAATCAGTCACTCCAAGTCTAGCAGAGTGGTAGTTAAGTATCAAGGAGCTGCCTATAGCAGGAATTGAGCTCTCTGGAAGGCAAGAGGCATTGCCAGAGAAAAAAAGATGGTTTTAGTGGGGCTGTTCCCAGGGAAAGGGGCTTCATCACTTCAGCAAACCCATCTGCCCCATGGTCTCTGCATGTCCTGGAAATTGCTGGGTTTGTGGACTGATAGAGCTGGAGAGTGGGCATGTTCTGTGTCTTCATATTGTTTACTCCAGTCCTCATAAACTCTGATAAAGTTGCATAATGAAACTCAGGCTCATAAAAGAGCTCATTTTAAGATGCTTTTTTTCCCCCTTCTTCACTCACTGAATCATGCTCTTCTCTGGTGTGAATTGTCACAGTTCCAGAGCGTGCACCGGTTCAGATGTGCCCGCTGGGTCCTGGGCTGTCTCCATCCCCTCTACTGCTGCAATTGCTACCACAAACACAAATTGGCTCGCTCTGGCTCTTCTTGTCTTTCCGCAGTGTAGGAACAGATAATGGGCCCATGGGGTTGTTCAGAAATATTGCTGGTTTCCAGTGCTAGCATAATGGTCCCTTCTAGGTAGTATCCCTTTCCTGGACAATTTCCCAGTAAAATAGTAAATGGCAACTGCAGAGCAGTAAAGGCAATGGCGTATTTGTTTGACTGACATTTCAGAGCCTGCAGAGCAAATGCAATTAGGATCCACAGTGTGCTGCAGTTTCCTTTCTTCATTTCCCTACCTTGGAAGAACTACTGTTAGGATCAGCTTAAGTCTGGTCCCTGCTACCGTAGAGTGGTGGAGATGCTGCAGGGATGGAGGGCAGCATGTGCCCAAGCCTGTGTGAGCACCGTTTGCATTGGGAGCAGTCAGCACCTCAGAGGGCTCAGCTGGGACAGGAGCTGCTGCCACTCGCCTGCTGGCACTGCAGCCCCAGGCAATAGTGATTTTGTTGGTAGGCGTGCACTTCCCTGGACTTAGCAGAGCTGACACCAGGGTGGCCCCATGGCACTCAGACCTGCACTTCTCACTGGGGAGAAATCTCTGTCCATGCCCACAGATCTGTGCCGGGCAAAGCAACACAAGGTTTGGGCTACCCTGGTTTTCACCGGGGGCAACCGATGCTTTCTTTGGAATATTGCGGGATCAACAGTCGATGCGCTTTGAACACTTTGATAAAGACTTGGCAGTAGAAAGAAATGTGAAAAAACTGGTGGTAATCATTCAGATTTGCCTGAAGGAGGTAATTGAAAACAAATTGCTACTAAAAGCCACGGCCATGGTTAATTGTGGTGAAGCACTGTGGGTCACTCACCTGTAGGAAAAGACTGCTAGAGGACAAACGGGATCAAAATTGTTCCTGCCCTGGTGGGGAAAGAGGGTCTCAGCCGTATAATTTGGTTTGTAGGGTTATTCTGTAGCTCCTAGATTCTGACATGAAAATCCGTGCCTGCAGAGCAATGTTTTAATGGCTGGAAATAATGCAGTCAGTGAAGGCAGGGGCAGCTGTGGCTTGCCTTGGTGGCAGGGGGGTGTCCAGGCTGTGTGGCACCCCTTCTGCCATGGGCAGGTCTGAGCCGACCCCCAGAGGAGAGGCACCGGCAGCTGCCAAGCCCCTCCTCAGCAGGATGGAGTCTGCAACGTGCACAGAGGCACCACCCTACAGCCTGCTCCAGCTGTGGGTTTTACATTTCAGTTGGAACATTGCTGCCGTGCATTGTTTTATTTGTTAGCACATTTAAACATTGCAATGTCTGCTGTTCCTGGTGCTTCTTGGGTGTCTGGGCTCAGGCAGATGCCGATGCCTGTGTGAACTGATGAAGTGTTTTGTAGCGGGTCCTCTGGACACAGGGTCGGGGGAAGGCAGGATGTGGGGAGGCGTGGATCTGCCACCTGGGGTGACAGAAGGGGGTCTGCCCTTGCTGGGCAGTGGCTCCCCAGGACAAAACCTCTTTGTCTCTCAGAGAAGCTCTTTCCAAGATGCTAAAGCTATTGCAAGGATTCAGGAGATGAAAACAGTGGTGAAAAGGATGATCTAATTTTTACTAAATTACACTTTTTCTAGGTATTTTGATTCAGAGCTCCTGCAAGGTAAAAAAAAAAAATTCTGTAGCTTCCTGTATCTGGTGACAAATTCCATACCAGCCTCTTTCCGGACAGATCCTTGCTCCAGGCTCTTGCATCTTTGCTTTGTGCTGAGGGAATTAAGTACCGGAGCACGCTACAGCCTGTGCTGCTCTGTTTGCTCCCTGTGCCGAGGTGCAAGTGGGGGAAAGACAGAACAGCACGAAAAATGGGAACCAAAGTTTCTTAAAGCAGTCTCAATGCAGGGCAACCCTGCTGAGTTTGTGATGTTACATGAGCATTGGCTGAAACTGCACTGAGGGTTGGGCCACCCCAATTGCAGCATCAATTGCAGCATTTTAAAAAGGACATTAAAGCACACATATGTAGCACGAGTATTAGGATATGAATACCCCTATCTAACCTGAGATATGGGAAGAGTCATCACCTGGCTCTCTTTGGAAGAGAGAGAACTATCATCCTTTGATAGTTCAACATACCCTTATATAGAAAACCAAACCATGCTGATTTATTTGACTTATTATTCTTCTTATTATTGACAGTTTTTGGGAAGACTGGTATTTTAGCCATTTCTCTTTTCTTACAACAAAAAACCCCAAATGCTGTCCATGCAGAAAAGCCTGTTCCCAAATAGTGAGACTGGTGTGACAGTGTTAGGGATATGCAATTGTGTTCCCTTGCCTGCACGAGGGCTGCAGGCTGTCCCCAGTGGGGTGGCAGCTCTGCTGCACAGGGTACATGAGCAATTGCTCTTGTTTTTAACATGTTGGATCATGACTTGCTCCTCCACTCAGTGTTGGGGTTGAAGAATACTGTCAAAATGAAAATACAGGAGCTGACTGAGAAATCAGTGAGTATGCTACCTGGATGTTCCAAATTTAGATATCATGATTGATAAGAGATATAAAATAGGTGACTCTTTCTTCAAGCCATTACTCCATTAATATGATGCAATTTGAACATGTTTGTTTTAAGAATACAGCTGTGTTTTACGGTCAGTGTGTGCACCTGTATGTGCAGGCACACGTGAACGGAATAACTGCAGTGTTCCAGCGCTGCCCGGAGTTAGGTGCTGTAGTAAGCTGGCAGTACGAAATGTGCTATCAGCTCCCCACAGGGTCAAGCACAGTACCTTTAAAACAGCATGGAAGTCTGAGTGGTGCTGGGTGAGAATGTTTTCCCCCACATAAATGTGCAGGTGATAAATTTGTAATTTCACAATCCCCTTATTTTCCTTTTATTTCTTTAAGCTGAAGGGAAAAAGGGGGGAAAAAATGGGTCTCCTATGGAAGGAAAAGGTGTTGGCAGGACAACAGCTCTATGCGTGTTGCTAAAGGTTGATGGATACAAGGAGCTGCTGAACACAAGGTGTGTGTGGTGGGTGGAAGGGGTTCACAGAGGGCCAGGTGGGGTCACCTGGGGCCAGGACATTTGGGAGCTCAGGGAGCTTCAGTGGTCAGGGTGGCGAATTATTGTAATGAGCAGATACAACCTAATCTCCCAGAAAAATAACAGATAACCACATGCTCAAAGGCCAAGGCCATGGCCCCCTGGGTTTGTCCCGTGCCGCTGCTCCTCATCTCAGCGTGTGGTGCTGAGTGTCGGCACTGCTTTGCCTTTGTGTGGCTCTGCCTGGAGGCACCAGGGGTGCTCGGGGACAGCCAGCGCTCCAGCACTCCTGCTCGGTGCTGGGGAGGGAGGTTTGTGCCGGGGCCTGGCCTGGGTGGGCAGGGGTGCTGATGCCTTAGGTTTTAGC